>JAJEKB010005254.1:0-15014 GCA_022393335.1 Macrotrachela quadricornifera | reverse complement strand
TAAATGATATTGGACTTATTGTAACATTTAATACAACTTTTTTTTTTCAAATTATTCCACCGGAACGATTATTAACAACAGAAATATCATCAACAACAAATAGAATAACGACAATTTCAACAACTAGTATGTATTTTATTAATTGTTACAATTCTTTTGTATGTTCAATTGTTAATAATAATATTAAGTTATATTAATTAAAAATATAGAGATAAAACATAGAAGAGTGAAGAGTATTAACGGAATATTTTCTAATGAGTGTATGTATTATTTACTTTGCATAAAAACTGGTTATATTTCATAATCATTTGAAGATAAACTGAATCCTAGACGAAAGAGGATATTATTTAAAAATAAAATATATTCAAATTAATAAGTAACCAATGAATAGGATAGTTAAATGGAAAGTTTGTATCAAAATTCCACTCTGGAGTAAAAACACAGTTTATCTTTTAATAATATAATAATATATATAGTTTGCATTTCTTTTTAGCATCAACAACAACAATAAGTAAGCGATTATTGTTCTAAGTATATATTATATTTGCTAAAACTATTTCAGCACCTGCATGTACACCATTGGGATCATCAACATTTCTCAGCGAAGATAATCCAACTGTTTGGACTCAATACAATGCAACGTATACAGCTTCAAGTACTTCGTTCACCCTTCAATTTGCATTTAAAACCGATGCACGTCGTTATTATTATTTGGATAACATATCTGTTATTAAATTAACCTCACCTTCTATTGAATTACTTGAGAATCCTAATTTCGAAAATTCAACAACAGTATTGAATGGCTGGCTATTATGGTGTAGCTATACATGTGATGATAATAGTACACAGATCATTTCTGGTACTAATTGTCTCATGTCAATTGGAAATTGTTTTCAAATTCATTGTCATGGTAGTCAAGCAGTTATCTTTCTCAGTCAATCGTTTGCAACTGAGAGAAATCAAACTTACAGAATTTCATTTTGGATACGACAAGCTGGAACTGGTGGTAAAGCACAAACAAAATTTGATTTTACAGTTGTATAACAAGATAATTATCTTACATACACCTTTTTCTTCTTAATAATAATTTTTTAACAGTTAAAACAAAATTAAATAATTATCATTTTCTTTTGAAAATTCACATTATTGTTCTGCAATACATTTCGTATAGATTATTTCTTGTTAGTTAGAATAATCTTTATGATATCTAGATATATAATATTTATTAGATTCAAAAATGTTTTTTTATGACTAGTTTCATTTTTCCACAGAATTGTAACTCATTGAGCTTTTACTTAGCTTTAGCAATAATTTTCAAGCTATCTGAGAATTTTTGATGGAAGCTATGATAATTATCAACAAACTAAAATTTGATTTAAATTTTTTTTTAGTTCGATATTCTCAAATAACTTGAATATGCGTTTATTACACTACTTGTTTCATTAATATGTTCATCTGTCATTAGTACTTTGTGAATCTTAATATAGATATGTTTAAATCAAACTTATCACAATATTTTGGTTTGATAAGCTATTCACTTTTAGAGAAGCTTTGTTGATGTATGTACTAATACAATTCTGTCGGAAGATATCCTCTTGAACGTTTATATGCATGGTTCAGATACGCAAGGGTATATATTTCAATTATATGGAAAGAAGTATAAAGTAAATCTTTTACTATCAAATTATGAACTTCTCATTTTTATGAAATAAGTATATCAATAATTTATGCCGAATGTATCTCATACTATCATTTGTCTTTCGATATAGCGATGTGTACTCTTAAAACATTAGGTTTGCGACTGAACTATATAAGTTTTGCACTTTTGTACTAAACCAGTGTAGTTTTTATTGACAGATATTCATTTAGCGGTTTTTATGCAGAATCTTTTTAAGTTCGACAAAATTTATGAATATTTTGCTGTTTTTGTATGAAGTCTTCTGTAAATTGCGTAGAATGGTTTATGGTTTCGTACATTCTGTGTTAAATCATTGATGACATTGTAGAACATCGGAAAGTTTCGTAATATATTGACAGAACTACGCTTAGTTTTGTTGTTTTATAAAGAAATGTTACCTTTTCTATGCGAAACTACTAAAAGTTCGGTAGATTAACCGAGAACTTCGTATTATTTGTACCAAATTACTAGATACCTTATTGGTTATTTAAAGGTTCCATATATTTTACAAAAAGTGGATGCTAATTTCGTGCCCTGTGCAAAGATTCTGCACTTTTCTTAAAAAAAACTTGAATTGCTTTGTTAACTACTAATATGTCCCATCTATAGTGCTGTAAATTAATATTTTTTACTAGAACTATAGATGTTTTAGCCTTATCTTTAGTACTTTATCTATTGAATAATGTTTTTTTTACAGTGGTATAAAAGCTTGTTAGTGTAGTACCTTTAGATTAAAATGTGGGAGTTATATGCCTTCTTTAGCTTTATTATACTACGTAGTACAAAATTCAAAAAGTGAAAAATCTCTAATAAATAATAGTTGTTTTCCATGGATAACCAATCAAAAGAGAAATAATATATTCTCTGCATTTCTGTATTTCAAAGAGAATTTTTCTATTTTTTTGTTTTATCGTTATTTACTCGTTATTATCTATAGAAAAATCAGAAGCTGTCCTATTTACAACTTTCAAAAAATTTATTCTTCTCATTTTCAGGTCCAAACAATTTTTTTATTAATGATAATTTCTTTAGCTAGGATGAAATTACGATAGTAATAGCTTGTCTCGTTCAGTCATTCTCAAGATAATGTTGTTTCGAAATAAAATGCAAAAATCTTTTGCAAAAATATTTTTTCTTGAACATACATACCCTAATTTTAGCTCTTCTATTTGTCGTTAACGTTTCAGATAGACGAGTTTTACCTTATTCGAGAATGAAAAATAGCCAAGAAAGAAGATAACACTGTTAATTACATACAAATTTTATTATCTGGTAAGGCTTTTGTAGCTCAATGACGACATGTTAATGGATGGTAGCTAATCTTACTCTCAAATACTAGGTTTATACTATTAAATGCAATAGAAATTATCAAAAGCAATTCGCTTAAGTTGACTAACATAAAAATCATTAGTGATTTGCATGATGTAATTTGAAATATGAACTCAAACGATTTCAATTATATTCTTTCATTTGATGGAAAAATACTTATTTGGTATTACTGAATATTTTGAATACAAATCCATATTGAATAGAATAGAATAGTTCAAATGATAATATCTATATTACACAGTCAATCAAGTTCTTCATGACTCTTTGAATTTTTATTCATTATATGGAGCATAGAATCGACAGTTGGGATGATGATAATGATTACCAAAATTTAAAATATTAGCAAAATCAGCCATACATATCCAACAAAAGTCATAATGACATCGTCCACATTTCATATGATTACATCCACCATTTTTTTCAATATTAACAAAACATTTCGGACATTTCTTTGTATTTTGTCCTAACCAATAATCATTAGCTCGTTTTACAGCACCATTTTGTTCATCATATTGTTCACATGTAAGATTTTCATGCCATTTTATTCGATGAATAAAACATGTTTTCATATCACATTTTATACATGTAATAATATAATTTTCATGACCATTAACAGTCAATTGACCTGAACCACATCCATGTGCACACCAAAGAAAATCTGGTTTCTTCTCAAGTTCTCGATCACGACAGAATCGATCATAACGTTCAAATAGTTTATCATCAACATTATAAAGAATTTTTTTAATGATTTCATAATCATAATATTCTTCACAATTTACTTCTGGACAACGAATATCTTCCATTAATACATTCTGACATGTCTGTTTAACATGTTGATAAATACAATCACAACAGATTGAATAATTCTTATGAGAGCACTGTTTGTTGCAGTACATTTTAAAATTTTTCATTGGCTTATCATCGAAACATATTTGACATGTTTGAAATTTGATTGGATTTATCTTAGGTCTGAAAAAAAATTATAGTATACATTTAAAAGTATCAACATTTGTGATTATATTGAGGTAAATATCGATTACAAATAATAAAACAATGAAATAGAGTATGATGTATACGACTATTTCATATTTAAGTTTTTTCTTTAAAGATATAAGTGTATTTTTATAAGGGATACAGTCAATTATGCTAATTATTAAAATTAATTTTTATGAAATGTTTCAAGAATTATGGTTTTTATTAAGAAACACTTACAAAACTGAAAGTGAATTATCGAACGTTGGTAATTTTCTTTCCATATCTAAGAATAACAAAAGTTATTATAGATAATATTAATTTAAAGACACAGATTTTCTAAAACTTGCTTTGTATGATTGGAACTGGATGATGTGCAGTTTTAACTCGTCTATAAGGTCGATGAAATTGAAAAATGTCATTATTTGTATCGCTAGTGTCTAGAATATTCTTTGATAAAATATTTCATAAAAACCAAGTATCATATACCGCAAACATTAACAGAAAGATTTTTATTCACTAATTATCTATTTTAAGTTAATATTTATACTATCTTCACCAAAGCTTAGTTACATCTAAATGGTCATGTTTATTGTCTAGAAGTTTGATAGAATAGGAAGAAAATACTAATAGCTTTTGGTCTTGTTGATATGACTGATCGTTTATGAAAACATCTTTCCTTAGACTAGAAATACATTTTTCGACAAAGTAAATATATTACATATCTCAATAGTCTAAGAGATTATGATTTTTTTCTTCACATAATATTATACAGAAAATGATAACAGACAACATTTTCTCACTATGACTACTTCTATTCTGAATAGACTATGTTTCTAACAACTATCGATTAAAATCTGTATATATAAATATTATTTCAAAACAGAAATATATATCAACGAATCTGTCACACAAAAAATTCAAGAAAATCTGAATGTATAAAATTCAAAATCTATCTGTCTGTCTGTATCGAGTTAAACGTCAAGGATTAATGGCCAAATAAGGCTATAAGGCTTCATGACCTATAAGAAGATATGCGATGTAAAAGTATGAGGCCGTAAGATTTCGATCTACATACATAATATCGAGCATGCCTATATCTGGTATCGAATGAAAAGTTAAACGTCTGAAGTCATACATTAAAGGAAAAATAAGTCATGCGGTACGCACGCGTTCTCATCAATATAAAATATTGTATGAAATCATCAGTAATAGAGTGCAATTATACAGACTTGTTAGTTGCGAATCAGCGTCAATGATTGGAAATTTATCATAAGCTGGTACAGCACGTTTCAAAATTTTTCTTTTGAGATGTTTATCTGGTGGCTGCAAAGTCTTCATTTCGTTTGACATATGTGAAATTAATGTATCATTTTGTATTAGTAATCTATTCCACGGAGTAGATGATTTCTCAGATTTATCACCTAAGCTAAGTGGAACAACAGTAGTTATAGTAGTTATACCTTCCTTCATAGTATCTGATTCATCATGAATTTGAGTTCGTTTGTTTCTAGTTTGTAGAAGAAAACTTCTATATCAAAATATATATAATGAAAATTGTCGGAGTTCTAATGCAAAAGACATACCTAGGCGTATTCATTAATCCCAGATGCTTGTTTGTTATTGTATGTAATTATTATAAATATGATACAACTAACAAATAAAAAACAAGATTTTAAAAAAACATATGTTACAAGATGTAATATGAAGAAATTATGTGTCATCGATTTTGATATATTTCAAATGCTCTCACCCACCAATTTCAATGATCAAGTCACAATCTCATCTAAATATAGTTAATAGCTGAAATCTTACAATTTGCATACTTATTTTTTCTTTCTAATTTAAGTAAGAGCAAAAGGTTTGATTTCTTATAAGAGATGGTTTTTCCAAGTTTTATTCTTTTATCGCAACTACTACGCATATATATTTTCGTTCGTCAATGTTTAAATATGCTTTGGTTGCAAATGAAAAAGAAATTTTTTCTATTTCTTTTTCTTTTTTTGTATGGTTACATTGCAGAAGTTATCTCTAACAACAAAATAACTTTTGAATAGCCAATCAATAGAGACTCAACTAAATATGTGGACAGAGTTTGACCATCTAACTTTACTTACTTTGCTATATAGTGAATTGATTTCGAATAGTAAAATGATTGTCGTTTTCAATGCAGGTTAGTATCAATATGATTCATAGAGCAATTTTTGATTTCCTTTTTACTTTCTTTTTTGATTTATACTTCACTGACGAGTTCTTCAAATGTCATTTTGCTGTCAGAAGTGCGCCATTCAATTTAATCATATAAAGAAAAAACAGAAACTTCATTTTTTCCTATCGTTAATAAATGCGTACTCAAACACGGACGAATGAAAACATATATATGCAGTACAACAGTTGGCATAAAAGAACGACACTTGGAAAAAGCCAACTATTACATTACATAGCGTTTTTTGCTTATATTTGAATTAGAAAGAAAAAAGAACATATAAACTGTACAATTTCAATTATTAGACACACTTAGATAAGATCATAAATTGTCCTATCTTATTAATGAGCGTAGTTCTTTAAGAAATGCCCAATTTGATGATGTGTAACTTCTTATTTCTTAAAAAAACTCAATTCAACTATAGATAGTGATATGATGATATCTTAACGTGAAAAATCTGTTTAGAGATGGCAAAGTAAAACATTTTTTAAGGGATACTTTCTTCAGCGTGAATATCAATTTGATAGCATGTTTTTTGTTGTTAATATCGAATTTCATCTTATTGCTAAGAAAAAAAAATTGATTATATATAGTGAAAGGTTTTATTTTTAAGTTCATACAATCGTACTACTTGACCAAAAAAATTTGGAAACAGTTTTGTTCTTCTTCTAGTTATGCCATTCAATAAAAAATGTTTCGAAACTTACAAGATCATGTTTAGTCCAGAATATGATTGATTTTCTATTCGAATAAGATAAACGATCTTTTTATGCATTTTTACAGACTTCAGATTCGATATCAGATATAAGAAAAAACTATATGAGCGGTTACTTTATTTGATGTGTTTCTTCATTCTCGCTAACTCAAATGAACGAGAAGCAAAAGCAAACCTGTCACATAAAAGAATATAAAAATAAAGAAGAGAAAAAGAAAGTATGTGCATACACGCCAATAACACGAGTAATGAAGAGATGTGACGTCACGACATTAAATAGCTGCAGCAGGGTTCCCTAGCAACAAAAAATGTTTGTCCATACCGATTATGAAAAAAGAAAAAAAAACTAAAAATAGAGAAGAAATAACGAAAGAAAAACAAAAGAAGCAGTCACAAGAAAGTTGGAAGAAAGTCAATAGAATAAAAATATGCAACAAAATAAATAATAAGAAAAAAATATATATTTGTAGAACTACCAGATGTAAGTCCATACATTAGAAGAACAAAAAAGTAGAAATTAACGGTCGAAAGGAAGTGCAAAGAAAAAATCGGCATAATGGAGTAAGAAAACACGACCCATAGTTGCGTTTTTGGAAAGATAATTCGGACTTTTTATGAGATTCGCATAAATATGGCGAATAGATGATGTGATGGACGATGTCAATATATTCAATCGATGAACCTTTCACTAAACAAATGTGAGACGAGCAATGAGTTATGCGTAGAGCTGCGAATGAACTCCATATTTTGACTCTAAAAGGTATGAACAGTTAACAAAAATAAAATCGAGATTAAAATCGTTGTTGTCGATAGTCATAAATGATTAACTATCGTAAATATTTACCAAATGTATCTGATCCAAGGGGGTAACAGCGATTTATGAGTTTGTGATTTAAACTGAGTTTAAATGATTTAAGAAGAGTTTTTGTAGATTAAAATAATGAAAAGGATTCTGGTTAGTGAATAAATATTTGAAATTATTTACGCTTGCTTCGTTTGGCCCAAAGAACGGATGGAATCCAAAATGCTTATACTCGCTCGATTTATACTATATACATTGTCATTAATGGAATAATGAATAGAAATACGAGAAAAAGATAAAAATTTGCATTTTCAAATGCCATAATTAGAAGGTCTTGTATATGATGAATGTTTTCAGATTCAAACGTATATGTTATAATCTTTTCCTGAATACATATTTATCTAATCCAATATATGTATCAGCAATACTGTTTAAATCAGATACAGAAAAATACACTATTCATGTTTTTTTTTCTAACACATATTATTTATGAAAAAAATAAAACAGAAATATTAGTTTTTCGCTTGAACTCTATTCAAGCGATCAGAAGACAGTACTGATTTACTTTTTGACAAATACCAATTAGCGGTTTGCTTGTGCATATATTTCTTTTCACCATTCACTTCGATTAGAAAAAAAGATTCAGACTGATGTTTATCAATAGATTCGAAGATGCGCATGCTACGAAATGCTGTACTAGAAACATTTGGAAGAATACTAAGATCAAATTCATCCACTTCTGATGACTCATTATATTCATCTATAATGTTATTTTCGCTGAATTGTTCGTCGTCATCGTCTTCTTCTTCTTCTTCTTCACTATCTAATTCCAGAAGCTTTATTTTAGAAGGTGCACACTTCGATCTTCCCAATTTCTTGTACATCGAATAATTTACTTCTTCGAAAGATATCATCTCACCATTAGGATCAAGAATAGAAAGACTACAATTTGAGAGAATTTGACTTGCTTGAATGTAAGACCTAAAGACTGTTTCTTCAAGCAGTTTTTCTGTAATTGTAGGTGTTACGGTAATTGTTGAAGATGCTGAATAAGTTTGTTGTGATTCTTTGGGGTGTTTCGGAAATTTAATGCTGATCTTTTCGAAATCAGAGGCATGTCTCATATTCTGAAGTACAGTCAGTTTTTTGACACGCTGTAGAAATTCGTTCAGAGATATTAACGACGGATGAAAATGGACCGGACATGGATCTTGCTGCACGGAATGTGCTCTCAGACATTTGCGAGTTGAACAACGAAACATGTAAAGCTTCTTCAGTTATTGTTTTTTCTGCTACCAGCACAGCGAGATAAGTAAGAGTATGTGCGTTCAATTCGAGTGAGAAAAGAGTTGGCATAGTGATGAATAAGTTTTGCTTCGGAGTAAATGTATCAACATTCGTTGAAAATAAATGTGAAAGTTTTTCGTTGAGTTCGGAATAATTTGTACTTTCTAACCAGGCGGACCAAGGACGAACGATAAAAACGGCTGACCACGCATAGTAAAGACGATCAAGTATAGCAGTTGTTTTGTCAACGAAAGCGAGACGAACGAATCGAGTTATCTGTATAATAAAAGTTTACGACATTGGAACATTCAATACCATCCAAAAAGATGCAAAAAAATAGTCCAGAATTTTAAATTATTTTCATTTTGGTTCATACAGGTGCTTTTATGAAATCAAGTTTATTCATGATATTCGAAGGGATACAATCTTGTCGAGATTATATTTTACGATTTTACTTTTAGAATAATTAATAAAACATTACCTTTAAATAAGCTTGTGTTGATTGAGAATTAGGAATCTTTTAAAGACAGGAAATAGCAGTATCTGTTGAGATTTTTTCGCACGATGCAAAATTCTGTTTATCATTTGGGCAAACATCAGAAAATACTAATCCATGATCAATTTTACAGTGATTGTCGATCAATTGTAGAAGATAATTCACGCTTGCACATTGTTTCCCTATCAATAACATAGCTTTTAAAGACAACAGACGGTTACGTAATTTTGTGCATAGATGTATCCCGTCTTGTAGGCATACAAACAATTGTTGAGCCTTTAAAAAAAACCATGAAGCTTTCTAAATAATGAATAATATGAAAAATTGATGAATTTATAAAATACAAAATATAGTTTCTATTTGTTTCAAAAATTAATATTTTTGTTTAAAAATTCCATGTTAGAATGAGAAGTTAACGCACAATATTCACATATTTTATGATCGCTATAAGGGAAATATGTTGCAGTGGAACAACATTAATTTGGAGGGTAAGCATCTAAGTTAGATATTTTCAAGAAAATGCGATTCCTTCAACAGCAATTCGAAAAAAAACCGATTGTAACATTAGTAATTCACTAAATCTTAATGATCAAAAAAACATTATTGACAACTTTTCACTTTATTATGAATGATTATTAAAGTATTATCAAATATATGTAAAATTTATATATTTGAACAGTGTTCCATATAATAAATCAAATATATTTTATAGTTTCAAGAAATTCAATATATTTTATAAGCGTTCAATTTAGAGAGCTTGATTGAAAAAGTAATTGTTAAACAACTAGAAAAAATAAGATTCACTTACTACAAGTAAAGCAATTTGAAATTGTTTTGGATGATTTTCAAAATTAGTTGAAAATATTGAATAAAAACTCATCGAGACCCGCATTGCTTTTAAGTTCTTGGCGTCGCAATCTGTCGAAAATCCTAATATTCGAATTCCCTGAAGCATGCATGAATCGAAAATTCCTAACCATCGATTAATAATATCTTGAGCTGTGTACTTTCCGCTTGTACCATAAGCTGCGAGAAGCAGCGGGCACGGTGATATTTGATGATCAGAACGTAATGCTTGAATAACGCGTATGTTGATAAGAGAAGATTTATCTACTTTAGTATACCATTCTTCAAGTTCATCCAATGAATTGGTTGAAAATAAACGAGAGCAAGGAAATCCATTTTTAAGAGGAAGAGTGAACCCAACAAAAGAATGAGAACAAGTATCGTAAGAGACTGTTGGTACAACCAATGTACTATCTTCGCCACAAAATGCGTACTCACAGTCGACCGATTTAACGAGATCATTTAAATGTTCATATTGAAATTCATCTTCAATTATGTGTTCTTCGGATGATTTTATAATCGATCGTATACTAGTTAAGTTAGGAATCGACTCCAACAAATTTAGACGTACAAACTTATAGACATTGCATCCGCCTACGATATAGAGAGAAACAGCAAAGATTTTTATCGATTGTTCATAGCGAAAAGAGTTTTTTGAACCTGTCAAGTTAAATATCATATTGAAAATGAAGTCCAGTGAAAATTGAGTTAATAATTTCGATTGCAGACAATAGATAAGATCGATTAAAAATGGATGTTGCTGAATGAATTCTGGTAAAATTGTTAACGGCTTCACGACTGTTGAAGATGAATAACTAGTAGACGGTATGAGAGAATGAAGCGAACGAATAAATTTTTCAAACTTTAAACGAATGCCAGGCATAACAAAGAAAGAATAATTACCGAATTTATCTTAACCTGAAACTCCCAAAAATTCTTTTAATGATGCTGCACGAGTTGATTCGAATTGAAGAATAGAAAAGACGTCGTCAATTTCAATCAGATCTATTGAAGAATTGATCAACTGAAATTTAAGTAATTCAAGCATTTCTTTACCACAAAATTCTTCGACGATGTGATAAAAAGCATCTCCTTGAAAAGAAAGTGAATCAGCTGGAAGAGGAAAGTTCATCTGAAATATGCAGCTACTCGAAAAAATATAGATCAATAATGGTACAGTATAACAATGCTTCATATTTATAAGCTTGAAAAACAATCCTATTAGGTGTATCTCTAACTCTTCTCTTTTATTGAAGCCAAAATGGCAACTATATATAGTCATAACAAAAGGAAAAAATTCATCGGATGGAAAAGCCCATGGATGAACAACATAAGGGGAAAATCCCTATACATATATATGTACATGTATGCATACGAATGAGACGAAAGGAAAAATCCAACGAAGAGAACAAAAGAAATAATGTATGTGCGAGGATGACATATAACAACAGAAAAGAAAGAGAACGACAAAGATAGTGGAATATATCCTATCTTCCACTACTTAACAAACCCGATTTGAAAAATCATTATTTCCCTGATAAAATTTTCAACTCTATCGTTTATCACAAAATTGACCTTTTATTGCTAAAATTAATAACAAATAAAGTTGTATTATAGTCAGACGATGTTGAGATGAAAATGAAGAACGATAGAAAAGAAGGGAATATAAGTATTTTCTTTCCCTCAGTTTTAGTCAAATATGCACGACGTGATCATAATTTTTTCATTCATAAGTATATATATATCTTTTTCTAATCACATAGACTCTGACTTAATCGAAAAGAGAAAAGCAAATTTTTATTTTATGATCGAAATTAAATCTTTAACAATTATATACGATCATATCTTTCTCTATTTTATTTAAACATTATCTATTTATTCAAAAAATAGAGTCCAATCAGTTTCTAAGTTGTCTGAAAGTCAAAAATTTAATGCTAAGCATTTGTTATAGGGTAAAGTCTTTATTTTGTATGTGTAAGGGAAGAGAAAATTGATTGAAAATTATCATGTATTCGTCAAAAGGTTATTAAACTTAATTTTGTCTTTGCATATGATAACGTAGTGGCGAACTGTAGCCACTGATTTTAAATGATTTTGTATTGATTTAAACTGAATTTTGTTGATTTATCTGATTTAATCGTGATTTTTCGCTGATTTAAATCAGTTGTTACCCCCTTGACAAATGTTATATAAGTACATAAATTACTAATGATATACATTGATAATATACCGTTGCGCCAAGTTTTATTTTCGATTTTTGCTGATTATTAAATCGAAGATCGGTAAGAATGGATAATACAGTACATGTTCCAATTTTTTCGGAAAAAAATTGATCTGTTTTTGTTTCAACTAAAACGAGATTATTTTACATCCTTTTAAAGATATATATATGGAATCTCTGGATTTTTCTCTTTCATTTTTTATGTTTTTATAGTGATCTCTAAACCTGACATCCAGCGGAAAAATGTCCATAATTGGTTAGGAGAAAAACAATTTTTTCATGATTTTCGAGAGAGATATCTTGGACAGGTTTATATAGCGAATCAAGCTCTATCATAACTCAAAGGTTCAAAATAATTGCATTTTCATTTATTAAGATACAGAGTTTAAAATGAAAAAAAAATCTAAAGGTAGTGAAAGAAAACTTGCCCCTAATTCTGCTGATTCAACCAAGTTTGTTCTCAAATTCATACGACAGTTATTTTTGTCTTTAAATATGACGTTAAACTGTTTTTTTGCCTTGATTACAGCAATCCAATATTTTTATACCAATGACCTATTACAAATTTATTATATGCGACTTTATTCAGAGGGTTAGAGTGAAGATATTTATCGTTTCATCACATTCACCCTCACTCTCAAGATTCAAAGTTTATATTCATAAAGAAATGTCTAGAGACATCGTTTGCTTAATGTGTTATTTTTCTTGCTATCTACGAAAAGGTAAACTTTTTTTTATTGAGACCAATAATGGTACTAAATGAACATTCTCTCTGTACATATCTTTGCCAATATAAACTTTGAATATGCCTCTATCACTAGTATAAATTTCAACTCGTTTGGTCGATATCTGTCAGAGATAATTAAATATCATGTGAAATATTTAATTTTATGATGATATAAAACCAAATTCGCCATATGATTATATTAAAATATTATTATAGCTGATTATAACGGTGGTATTGATGTCTACTGATGAGTGTATATTCCTTACATACGATATATAGTGATTTCCAATATCATTCTTAGCATCAATCATATGTAAAATTTTAAAATAATTTTATTGATCTAACATCGCATAGTTACATATATTTTCGTACAAATAAGCAAATAAATAATAAATACGGCTACAAACAACAAAAAAGTTAGTGAGACATCAAGAGAAATATATAGACACAACATAATTTTTCGATTTCAAATATTTTGATTCTTTGGCAATTCTTCTTTCTCCTAGATAAAGAAAAAATAAGATATAAATATTTTTACAATTTCAATTTTCATGTCTATACTAACAAATTCATGTTTTTTTTTGTATTGAGTTACCGTATATTTATCTAGTTTTCTCTTACTGTTATTAGCTATGATATGTTACAAACTTTATTCGGATTCATTTTTTATTTCGTCTGTTTTTCTACAAGTTAATGCCCGAACTTAGGTATTGAAAATAGACAGCATCATGTTATATCCTTACAATAGGGGAGAAAATCTTTTTTTAAATTTGATTGGTTGAAAGAAAAAAACTTCCTAGCTAATCAGATTTGAGGAAGGATTTTGTTTGCTACTGTAAGGATAAAACATAGTATTGTTCTCGCCGATCTAAAGGTTATCAAGAGTTCTCTTTCATGTGCTTATTCGGGTCATATGATAGAGAATCTCTGCTAACACCTTCAGATCGGCATGGAGAACATCATATATAGACATGTGATCTACAGTACTGAGAATAGCTGAACATGGACAGGTCGGGCGATACCAATTTCGGTGCATACCTAGTCGAGGTATTTAAAAATGCTTCTCATTGCTTGTTCTTTGTTTATGATTCGCACTCACATAGTGTGAGCATTCGAATATGAGCTTGAGCTTCCTCAGAGCGACTGCGAAACAAAAGAGTCAACAGTGATAATAAGCTAGAAACAGAAGTACACTGTATAGTCCGTTAACGTTTGTTCTTTGTCTATCATATACTTAAAAATCAATAATAGTGGCGGTAGTTAGATATATTTTGCTCTTTTTCTACAATCAAATATTGTTTGATATCTTATGTGCGAATAGTTAGCTCGAGAATATGACACCTCGCCTATAACCCTCGGAGAATGTCACTTCTGGTCTAAACACAGGTTTGTTTTCTTAGATAGTCGATGACTGATTTTTCAGCGGAAAAAAAAGTTTCTTTTTTCTTACTAACCTTTCAAAAATGAAGTATGTTTCGTATTCGTATCATTTGTCGATATTGTCTGACAGATTTCTGAAATTCTTGTTTATATAATTTTGATGGAATAACAAATTCAATGAAAGTAAGCATAGGTGGAATAAATGAGATAAAATGTCCAACGAGAAATAGCCATGCGTTACTAGTTGATTTCATACAACCTGAAATAAAAGAAATGATCAAGCGTGGAACTGCAAGAATAATCAAAACAAGTGGAGCAATAAGCAATTGACGATGTTGTTGAATTTGTTCACGCA
>JAJEKB010005240.1:0-20301 GCA_022393335.1 Macrotrachela quadricornifera | reverse complement strand
ATCCTTTTGATAACAGAAAAATGACGCTTGAGGTTAGTAAAAATAGAGCTAAAATCTGCTGAGTAGAGAGAAAAATTCTTTTAACAGATAAGAAGGTGGGGTAGATTATCTAGAAGTGTGGCTTGAATTTCGTTTACTTTTTTGTGGACTACTAAAGTCCTTCTATTTACTAGCGGATTTTAGGTAAAATGGACATTTTCAGGATCTTTGAGAGCCCTCCTTTATAAAACAAAAACGGAACTAAAATCACTTTTAAAAGTACTTAATAGTAACACTTTTTGACCCACAATTTTCACATGGAGATTGCATATAGGACTTAATTTATCGTGAAGCGAAAAGATTGTGATTTTATTTTATAACTTGTTCAAGAATAACACAGTTTAATTTTGCATTTTTCGAAAATTTTTAATAAAATTTCTGTTATATGTTTGTCTTTCGAGCTTTTAATTCGCAAAAATAACAAAAATTATAATTATTGTGGAAAGTGAGATGTTACATTACAGACACTCTACTTTCAATAGGAACACTTCTGTCAAACTCCTTTAACAATCACTTAATTAATATGAATATTTTGAAAACGCAAGAATACATACATAGTTCCGTGCTTTATTTTATTTTTGCTCCTCAAAGTCAAAATTCTTCGTAATGACTTTTAATAAATCTCTTCAGAATGCTTAGATCTATGAAAATTGATCGGCAATTTTTGAATAAAACCTTGGAGCTTTGAAATGTAACGGGAAAAAAACAATAATAATAAGTTAACGTTAGACAGAGACACTGATTCATACAAAATCTGTATCACATATACAAAAACACAACATCACTTTAGATATTATGACGAAGTCCTTCAAACTATTGTAATGACGTTGTCTATCTTGAGAATAGATCTACAATCTTTTGCATTGACCAATTTTCATTCAACTATTTCTCACTTTCCATGTAATAGTTACTCAACGCTTTCGTTCTTGCTTAATCCAAGAAAAAAAAATCCTCGATAAAACACTGGCTATGTGATAATATAATTTTAAATTGAATGGATACATTTATTATCAAACTAAGGCAAACATTAGAAATCCATCTGTCTTTAATTCCCACGAGTAGAGAAAAAAAAAGAACAAAAAATTATCGAGTATCTCATATTGATATAATCTTTCATTCTCTAACTTCTCTTTAAAATGTATCTAAATACGTATGTACGTGTATAGTGATAATTCGGTAGGAGAACGACAAGAAATACTATAGCAAATACAACATACATAAGACTATCTCTTTTATTCTCTTAAATGTTTTCATCAAGTTTTATTCGCAAAAAATCGACTGTAAATCATCATTTAAATGCCTAAATCAGACGAGGTGACAATTAATGATTTGACGAAAACAGTCATCGATCAGCCATTTGTCAAACAACTTCGAACCGTAGGCAATGATGACGAACATGTAGATAGACTTAATCATCGTGCTACTGTATGTTTAATACTCTTTTGCTTCCTAATAACATCAACAGCATTATTTGTGCCTAGTCGTATCTCTTGCTGGTCACCAGCTGAATTGAAACGTGATAGCGATATTTATACCAAATACATGGAAAACTACTGTTGGATTATTAATACGTATTATATTGATACTAATGTACAACCACCACATTCCGGAGAAGAACGACGACGAGCACAAATAAGTAAGTACTAAACATGATGTTTTTTTTTAATAATTGTCGTATCCATTTTTGTTAAGGCTATTATCAATGGGTACCCTTTCTTTTACTTCTGATGGCTCTTGGTTTCTATGCTCCACGACTCTTCTGGCGTTCATTTAATATTCGTTCAAGTGTTGATATTCAAAATCTTGTTCAGAAGAGTGAACAAAACCCGGAATATGCTATTGCAATACTTGAATATTATTTTCATTCTTTTACATCAATACGTCCACCATTTCCAATAAATATTTCAGCATGTTATCGTCGCGGTAAACATCGTGGTAATTATCTTTTTTCAATTTATCTTCTCACTCGTTTAATGTATCTTGCCAATTCAATCTTACAATTATTTTTACTCAATATTCTTCTTGGACATCGAGGTAATGCTTGGCTTCTTAATTGGGATATTATTCGAAGTATTCTACCTAATGATAATTCTTTATTTGATTCACCTTATTTTCCTCGTGTAACTCTTTGTGATATACCAATACGTGAACTTAATCAAATTCATCGTTATACAGTACAATGTCTTCTACCAATTAATATTCTTAATGAATATATTTTTTTTACACTCTCATTTTGGTTTATATATGTAATTATTCATAATATTCTCAGTTTTATTCTTCTACTTGCTCAAATTGGAAAGACTACTCGAATTAAGTATATAAAACATCTTCTATTAACAAATGATAATCGAGATATAATTCAACCATTTACTGAACAGTATCTTACTTATGATGGACTTATTTTACTTCGTTTATTAAGTCACAATTCGAGTAAACTTCAAGCAATTCAAATCGTTCAAGCGTTAATGGAAAATTATAAAAAACAAAGAATAGAACGATTAGAATAAAATCATGTTTTTTTTTCCATCTATGTTCAATATTCAAATATTTTAGGTATCTGTTTGTAATTTGTTTACATAAGGAGAGATTTATGTGGTCAAACTCCAATAATAAAATAAAATTAATCTATAATGTCAATATCATACAAGAAAGATGCTCTTATGTAGAGGCAGCAGAGGTCCTCAATTTTACAAAGGAAAAATCATTAGAATTCTGTGTGTAAATGTTTACAAAAAAGATTAGAAAAAGGCGCACAGAACTGACCTCGGATCATCCGCTTTCTACCACGATATTTTTTATTGGGATGCTTTTGAAAAGCACGGATCTGACATAAGAGGCAAACGCAAAACCTTTGGGGTCAGTCTTCTACTCAGATTATTTCGAGTAAAAAAGATGGAAGAAAAGTACTAATCCTATCTGTTAACATGGATATCAATCATAGAAAGGCACGAAACAAAAATCAAGTATGCTGAGACTAAAATTACCCATATAAAAACTGATATAGAATAATATATCACTGTTGTAATAACTGCTTCAGATTTTTGTATGTTTCTGACTCTAGTCTTCATTACTTTATTTTGTTACAATCATACAAATTAAACGTAGTGCATTGCTCCATGCTTAAATATTTCATCTTTCATTTTGATATTGGAAGCGCTTTCGAGTGAGACAGCAAGAATTAAATAAAATCAGCTGAATCCAAAAATAGTGAGAAATTGCTGCCGGAAATTTTGTCTGTAAAAGAACCTCATGATAGTTAGAATATCCTGAAAGTTTCAGCCAGATTTAACTATCACAAAATCTTTTTACAAAAAAGTTTCAGGAAAAAAAAGCTTTGATTGAATTCTATCCTAAATACTTCACTATAAGATAAAGCTTCAGGAAAACGATGTTAATTCTGAAAAGAAAGCGTAAACAAGTACAATCCTCTACGGATTTTATAGTTTTACGAAGCCCCACTTATTGATAAAATATGAGCTCTAAAGCTTTTAATTAGTCGATGGGACTTTCACGTTATAGAAAGTACCTATGGATATGATTTTGTTGCCGTATTGTGTGTCTATCTTTTGACCTATTTGCATTAAACTGTACAAAATAATTTCCACTCTATTACTTTTTACCTTGTATTAGACTTGTTAAATACGAAAATAATCAAAGAATAAGATACAAAGGGAAAAAAATTAGTCATTTTTCACTTATCTAATGAGGCATCATTTATGTAAAAAAATACTTAACAACTCTCTTTGTTCCGATACTGATATAAAACCAGCCAATCCACGACAATTTGATAGTTTTAAGTTGTCAAAAATAGTCATATCATTATCAAACTCTAGATAAATATTTAATACATATTATCGTCTGTGATATTGAAATCAGCATACTAATATTGATTCTTTTAATATCTTGTATCGTGCTGGGAAAAATTTGAATGGAAGAATTGTCAATAGGGATAACGACTTCAGATTTTGTAACAGAAAATGAACTGTTATTTATTTAATTGTTTCCAGTCAGAATGATGATGATGATCATACTCTAATGGTAGCAATCACTCAATACACGATCCAGTAAGTATTAATTCTTTCAACGCAATTCGATTTTCCGAGAAAAATAGCTTCTATATACTAAATTTCATGCGTGTTCACGCTCGATAAATGCGGTCATTGATATTTTCTGTATGTGCAAATATTTGTTTTTCTTTCTGTCATTTGTGCCATCGCATGGTAGATCTTTTATTATATAGGACTGAATAGTTATTCGAGTCTGTCTCTTTCTTTATTAATAGACATATTGTCAGTAACAATGAAATAACAAAGAAAACTTTTAATTTCGTCTTCTACGTTCTTTTCATAGTCTTATCTTTCATTCTTTCTTTTCATTTGCATGAAGAGTAAGAATGTATGTCAATAAAGGAAAACACAGTATAAATTTTTTTGATCAGTTATCAATATCGTATACATGCCTCAGACAATCCAAAAAGCCCTATCAAAGGGTGGCATTTGAGATGATAATTGGAATGTCAATAGTAAATGCTTATTTTATTTACAAAGAAAATCATGATGCAAGCTCTATGACGATACTACAGTTTCGTGAAAGTTTTGTGTGATCTTTATTTCTTGGTATGCCACACCAGAATGTAAAACCTGGTTCAAGAGAACGTTCAACAAGCCAAAAGGAATCGCAAACTTGCTGATCACAAGCTCAAAGCAGAGATGTCCATTGCGGCGCGGTAGAGATTTTTCTGACGATAGACGCGGTGCGGCAGATTCTCAACCGCAATGGTCATCTCTGGCTCAAAGAAATGGAAGAATCTGTGCTGGCTGCTACGAAAAAAACAGAAAACAACAATTAAGAGAAGCGACATATGGGGCAGCAAAGAAAATAAAACCTCCTGTTCTGACTACGATAATTTTTTTTTGTCTTGAATGTTTTTACCAGGAGCATCATCTTATGGAATACAAGACTTAAAGAATACCAAAGACAGTGCAGATGACAGACTATGTTTAACGTCCTGCCGAAGAAAAATAGCAGAAGAAAGTGCTTTTCTATACAGTTTCTTCTTAAAGTATAGCGTGGCCCACCGGTGGGCTACATCACGGTGAAAGGGTTAATTTAACTAAAAAAACATTACATGAAGAATACAACATCATTATTAAACTAAATCAGTATTTCAGTTTATTCATGAGATCATTCAAGAATCTTATAAAAACCTTTGAGACTTTTTCATCACTGGAGGCATACAAAAATCAAGATAATTTTAAATAAAAGCCAACACTTATTCATATTTCTTTTTTTCATCAAACTATAAGTTCAAGGAGTAAAGCGTGCAGAAGATGCTCATTTTGATTATTGTTTGAAATAAGATAAAACAAAAAGACACAAGTAACGCTCGTCAGCGGTGACTCGCTTGACCCTCGACTGAATCTAGAAAAGTTGTAATATCTCTCCCTACTTTATTTTTCATTTACATTCTTCACATCACACGAAGTAGAAACACGTGTATCATTTAAGATTTTTATACTATTCTAAAACTATCATTATAGAATAAAATTCACCAAGATATCGCTCAGCCTGTGAATTCGTTGACCCTTTTCTCCAAGAAATGTTACACTACTACATTTAAGTCAACTTTTTCCAATCATGTTAGATATTCCAACCCTTAATTCCATATAGAATCATAAGAATATAAAACTCTTTCAATTAGTTCTCATTTTATTTTATGAAACAGAAATTTTGCTTAAAGAACGCATAATTTTATGGGCCTAACTCCTTATTATGATCGCGATCATTTAACAGTTACGACATTGGTTTAATCTGCTAAGAATCAATTTACAAATGATTCATTTGAGTCTATACTAAAGCACATTTTTTGCAATCAATTACGAGAACGGCTAGTCGTTCGTCGTCGCCCTTTACGGCTAGCCGTTCCATCTCTCAGGCTTCGTTGAGCAGCTTATAATTCATAGTTTTCATTCGCTTTTTGCACGTTTCAATTATTTCAAAAAACAAGTTAAATCACCATAGAATCCATCCATCAGTTGACTCCTAGTATCACACAATGACTCCTGCTGCATTTCGCATCTGAGACAAAGTTACACGCTTTCACTATGCTCCCATTCTTCTCATTCTGTCACCACAAATGCCATGTAATTTGCGACAGATTATCCTGTGAGATATTTTTCTATATCTCTATTAGAAGACAGCTACTATGTCTAACTACAGAGGATCAGCGAGTTGTTCGTCGGCGCTCCTCCAGGGCCCACTCACAGCTAGCTTTTCCGTGCATCAAACTTTATAGGATACCGAAGCTTTGCTTTCTAACTACTTAATTCGACCATTATACGCTTTTCCCAAAAGGCTCACAAATTTTTCTTAGATTAGGTAATTAAAATACAGTATTCTGCCCAAACGTCAGGTGCCGAAACAATTTACCTATGCTTCTGTACACCAGTATTCCGCTCAACTCCAATTAAGATTGCAACTCCGAGATAATGCATTCCATAAAAACTCATAATTCTTTAAGTCTTCTTTGAAACACAACTTTTGTACCTATAAGAGAGAACGGCTAGTCGTTCGTCGGCGCCCCTTCAAGGCACCACCCATGGTTAGTCATTCCATGCATCAAACTTTTTCTCAGGTGACGATTATTTTTCTACGAGTTAGCTTTCTAGTTTTATAGGTAAACAATGTAACAGAAAGTAAATTAGATTTAAGTCGTGAGCCTCAATTACTTATGATCAAATTTTACAAAGAAAACTTTTTTTGTAAAATAACCTGTCCTTTGTGTGAAAAAATAATTTCAAGAAAATTTAAAAAACTGACATCATCGATCGATTCCTCACCTACGATTACTTTTGCTCGAACTTTATAACATATATATTTGTTTTCGTAAAAAACATATCCTTTGTGAAAAAAATACTCTTAAAAAAATTTTAAAAACTAATGCCAGATTTGAATTCTTCAACCTCGAAAATCTTTGAGGCAAATAAATATGTTTCAAATGGGACCTTTGACGTGCGACCGATGATACACACACAAACTCATTTTAGTTTTTTTTGTATGCTCCTCCACTCAATCGAGAAAAAAAACCCTCTAACGAAGTTAGTACTACCATATACCTTCATTCATCTATTCCAATACCATCACAACAAGCGATAGTGTTCATTACGCACCATGATGAAATCAGCAAATCGTGATAAAATACTTGTTTTCGATGAAAAATGGGAAACCTCACCAATTCCTCACATCAATTGATCAATTCAGATACCACCAAAATAAGCAATACCGTTGATTAACTGTCATGCCTCGGTGTAATGAACTTTTTTCCGAAAGATTAATTTTGAATGTTTTAGTTATTTTTTATATGGATGTTTTTTTAATCCTGTCACACATGCACCCACAAACTATTTTTTTTCATATGGCCCTCCCTACAACCGAGGGAAAAATCCTTTTTTAGCAAAAGAAATTATTTGAAAAAGTTCAAAAAGTAATAGTGCCATTCGATTCGTCGACCCCGAAAACCTTTTGTCAAACTTTATAAGAAACTAGTGGAAACCCATGCATGCTGCACGGCTGCTTTCACTCTGTGAAGAAAATCTTTTCTGCTGGCGAGAGAATTCTTAAAGACACTTTTAGAATTCTACTTCTGCTGTGAAACTAAGCTTATTACATGATATTCAACTTATTTAAAGGTAACTAATATTAAAAATTTCTTTTAAAACAATCATATGCTCCTTTGATCCCATCTTTACCATCACTCCTGTTCCTTTAACCTGATAACACACACAGAGACACTCAACATTATTATATAGAAGAAGATACCCAAGCCTACTTTTTCTTCTAGAGCTCGAGCTGTACCCATGTTTTTTTGACCGCTCGGATCGATCCAAAACCATGTTTTTTTGATCCCGCTAACAGAGAGACACACCGAACATTATAATATAAATCATTATTTTCTTGAAAAAAGCCTTTTATAGCAAAAAAATAATTTGTGAAAATTCAAAAACTGATAGTGCCATTCGATTCTCCGACCCCAAAAACCCTTGGTCAGACCTTAAGCGTTGAGTCAAGCGTGAAGTTTGATTCTTTGAGAGATTTTTGTAAGAACATGTTTTTTTGACCTTTGACCCCGACGACAAGCAAACTATTTTTTTCATATGACCCTCGCTTCAGTCGAGGGAATGAGGGTCAAAAAAACATTTTTGGTAAAAAAAAAATTTTTTGGGTCAAAAAACTAAAAAACTAATCATGCCAATCGACTCCCCGATCCCGAAAACCTTTGGTCAAACCTTATAAAAAATCATTTTTTTTCTTAAAAAACCCTTTTTTTAGCAAAAAAAATTACTTGAAACAATCGAAAAACTAATAGTCCCATTCGATTCCCCGGTCCCGAAAACTTTTGGTCCAAGGTTAACTGTTGACTTTTGTCAAAGCTATGATCTTTAATGGATCTTTCTGAGAGCATGTTTTTTTGACCTTTGACCCTGCCACACACACACACACAAACTATTTTTTTCATACGACCCTCCCTACAGTCGAGGGAAAAAGTGTAAATACTATATATCATTAGTACCCCGAACAATAAATTAACCCTTGAATAGTCATGCCTCTAACGATATTATCGATGAAAAAGATAAACTATTTAAAAATCTTCTCATATTCTTGGAGCAATTAGGTTGTAAAACTATTCTTTGTTTTTAAATAAATTATAAAAAATATGAACATTTATCTAACGATTACATAAAATTATCTTATCTATTCTTCGTTCCTCTCTCTTTCTCTTTAGAAATATTTAAATAGTTTCTATAAATAATTAAATATTTTTTTAAAAAATATAGGCTCACAAGAAGAGATATCTGCTTTTTCTTCTACGACGAATATTTTTATTTGAATCAACGCAAATCAAAATTTAGAGAAAAAAATTCAGTAACATAATAATATTGTTAGAACAATATTTTAACAAACATCTATTTGGATATTATTTTGTTAATATTATAAAAAAATGTATGTTTTTCTTCCGTTAATTTATACAGAAAGCTAAAAACTAAAAAATTAAAGCAACAGATGAAAAAATAATAATAATCTTTTAACAATAAATATAAAATATTGTGCGTCATCTTGTTAGAAAAAAATTCTAGAAGAAATACTATTAGTTCATTTTATAAAAGTAAAAGAGTAAAAAGTACAAGTTTAAAAAAGTAAAATTATTTTCTAGATTTTTACAAAAACAAAAAGCTTTTCATTACATTATCAAAAGAAAAGTATAGGAATAGAAGTAAATACAAAAAATATTTTCTAAGTATTTCTTTTTGAAAATCTATGGCAAAAAATACTGATCAAACATCGGATGGATTATCTACAAATGTGTTTGTATCTTTTGTTATACCAAATAAAACATTAAAAGAAAAAATTTGAATACTTTTTTAGAAATGAATCTGTTGGAAGAAAAAAATTATTATGGATTATTTTTGGAATTATTATTGGTATCTTAATTATTGCAGCTATTGTTATTCCAATAACTATTATTTTGACAAAAAAGAAAACTGAATCAACAACTACAACAATAGAAATAACAGAAACAACAACAGAAATAACAGAAACAGCAACATCAACAACAGAATTATTATCAACAGGTAAAATTTCATTGAGAAAAAGAAGAGAAGAAAAAAATTAATGATGTAGTCTAATGAAAGTCTTTGAATTTCGAATATTACTAATTTATGCTATCATTTTAAACAAAAATAATGAATTTTTCAAGGTCATCCGAAGCTGTTCTTATTGATATCCGTTTTACAAGAGTAATTGAAATATTACACTTCTTTCATAAAGATTTTTCTTTTAAACATATAATGAAAATTATGTAAATAAATAATATGAAACACATACTATGCAAGCAAACATAAATAAACGAAACGTCTCTAAACACTGAGACATGTAACTGTTCAACTCTGTATTACGTTTAAAAACTAAGAAATATATTTTCACCATTTAGACATGTTCTATTGATTTTTGTTTGCTCAAGTAGTAGACATTTCATGTTATTTTTTTTTGACATAACTCGTATCAGAGATTTACAAAAAAAAACTTTATGAAAGAAAATGATTCAAAAGTAGCATCCATTAAGATCAGAATATAAGTTATGAGTGTCTGTGGATATTAATGCATTCAAAGTTGATTTGATGATGTTTTAATTGAAGGTGTCATATTTTCATGACTTATACAAAATGGATATTAGTGGAAGTTACTCTGATTGACCTTGAAAAATTTGATATTTGAATTGTTAATTAATAATACAACTATTATTTTTCTTTGGTCTTTTTAAATATCTTAGAAATAACTATAGTAATTTCAACGAAAACATCCATTGAGAAATAAAATAATACTTATTTAAAATTTATTATAATTAGAGTGAGAGAAGTTAACACTATATTCCGATAGAAGTGATTCATAATCAATCTGAAAGTCTTAATCTCCCATACACTCTACCGTAAAATGTATCGTTCTGAGTTCTTGATATATAGAATTAAAAATTGTTTATTTCTTATCAATCTTTTAATTTATCATAAATTGCCACTTCTAACATTTGATCTGGAGTTTTAACGACTATCAGAGAATTCTTTAGGAAGAAATAGAAAGCCGAACAATACAAATAAAGACTACGTTTAAAATTTTCAACTGTTTAACTCATTTAATATTTCTCTTTTCAGTATAACTGGAAAAATAAGATACATTAAATCGATATCGTCAGTAATTACCCTTTTAACTTAAAAAATAACTATGTTCCCTCGACTGTAGAGAGGGTCATATGAAAAAAAATAGTTTGTTCGTTGGTTCGTTTGTGGGTTTGTGTCAGGGTCAAAAGAATATCGAGGGCAAAAGAACATCGAAGGCAAAAGAACATTGAGGGCAAAAGAACATCGAGGGCAAAAAAACATAGACTTAAAAAGCTTTAGAGGTTAGTAAAAACTAAACATTTGACCAAGAGTTTTTGGGACAGGTATGATACTTGATCAACAGCATTGCTTATTGTTGTGGTACCAGTATTGATCAATTAATGTTAGGAATTGGTGAGGTTTGGTATTTTTCATCAAAAATAGGTGTTTTCACAAAATGATAATTTCGCGATTGTGGTTGATGGACAGGATTTGTTGTTGTTGTTCCCTCGACTTTAGAGAGGGTCATAGGAAAAAAAAGCAGTTTGTTCGTTTATTTGTTTGTTTCTGGGTTTGTGTCAAGGTCGAGGGTCAAATGTAATAAAAAACATACTCTTACGAATGTGAAATCCCGCACCATAAAGATGCGCTTACGTCCTGTACTGCTCTACTAGAGAGATATCCTTTGGTGCTCACTGGTTGTACTATAGAGATACCCTTGGGCCCTCAGGTACTATACAATAGACGTAGCCAAAGGTTCTCAAGTGCTATACTATGGGGGTAACCACGGCTCCTAAAGTCCTACCATATAGAAGTACTCATGGGTGCTAAATTACTATAGGATAACTCTGTGTATACCTCTTCAACAACTTTACAATGGCTATACTCAAAGGTCCAAAAGCTCTATGCTTTTGAAGGTACCTGTAACTTCTCTAGTCTTATGCTGTGAAAGTATCGGTATTTCCTGAAGTTCTATACCATGAAGGTTCGCGTACGTCCTCAAGTCTTACACCCTCAAGGCACTTCCAAGTACTAGAGTTCTCCTCGAGCAACAAGATCTTTTTCCCATATAATAGTGGAAAAAAACGGATTGGGCAGGTCTTATAGAAATTGCGTGATGGGCCGTCAATATTGCCACTATTATACGGTTCAAACATGGGATTGCTCGGATGGATTACAGGTTATCGTAGATATGCTACAATGCGCCTCCAACATCAGCATGTTTTTCGAATACGATAGTGGGAGAAGAAGTGGTATAGGGAAAGGCGTTATTCTCCTCACTGTATGGAGGGTGATATGAAAAAAAAAATAGTTTGTCTGTCTGTTTGTCTCTTTGTGTAAGGGTCAAAGGTGAAAGTGTACGAAAACGTCTCCATTCCAAATCATATATTCTGAAGGCACAGTAGGACCTGAAGTCGCATACTATGGGAGTGTCTTTCGGTCGTCAGTTGCTATACTATAGGAGTACCTTAGGATCCTTAACTGTAATATTGTAGGGGTACTCTTTGGTCCTCCACTGCTATTTTATTCACTCGACTGTAAGGAGGGTCTTATGAAAAAAAATAGTCTGTCTGTTTGTTTGTTTGTTTGTCTGTGGGTTTGTGTCAAGGTAAAAGGTCAAAAAAACATTCTCTTAGGAAACTGAAAGCTCACACTATGAGGTTGACCTTAGGTCCTCCACTACTATACCACAGCGGTAGCCTTCGGTTCTCAACTGCTAAACTATAGGGATACCCTAAGTGCTATAATTTGCCACCGACACCCTGATGTTGTATCAATACAAAAGTGAAGAAACAGGGGAGTGGGGAGGGTCTAGAGTAATGGCGCATTGGGCCGTCGATATTGCCACTATTGTCCCTGTGAAACATGGGGTTGTTCGGGCCGATTTAAGGTTATCCTATATATGCTATAATGCGCCTCGAACACCATAATGTTTTACTAAGACAATAGTGAAGAAACAGGGAAATTGGGACGAGGCTAGGGAAATGGCCCATTGGGCCGTCGATATTGCCACTATTGTCCACGTGGAACATGGGTTGTTCGGGCCAAGTTAAGGGTATCATATTATATATTCCCTCGACTGAAAGGAGGGTCATATGAAAAAATAAATATGAAAAGAAATAGTTCGTGTTTGTGTGTGTGTGTGTATGCATGCATGTTTGTGTCAAGGTCAAAAGAATATCGATGTCAAAAAAACATAGTCTTAAAAAAGCTTTAAAGGTTAACTAAAAATAAATGTTTGACCAAAAGTTTTTGGGACCGGTATGATACTTGACCAACAGCATTGCTTATTGTTGTGGTATCAGCATTGTTCAATTAATGCTAGGAATTGGTGAGGTTTCGTATTATTCTTAAAGAAAGTGTTTTTTCACGAATCGATGATTTGATCGTGGTGCATGATGAACAGTATAGTTTATTGCGGCGGTATCGGCATTGATCAATTGATGTTAGGAATTGGTGAGGTTTAGTATTTTTCTTGAAAAAAATGTGTTTTTTCACGAAATGATGGTTTCACCGTGGTGTGTAATTAGCAGCATTACTCATTATTGTGGTATCTGGATTGTTCAGTGACGTTAGGAATTGGTGAGGTTTGGTATTTTTCATCAGAGATAGGTGTTTTTTCACAAAATGATGATTTCACGATTGTGGTTGATCGACAGGATTTGTTGCTGTTGTTAAGTAATCCAAATTGCTCAATGAGTCTTTATCGCAGTACGGAGTTCCCTCGAAGGATTTATGATTTAACCCTTTGAGGACGGTTGACATCATATGTCGCCACTTTTTTTTAGTATAGAAAAACTGTTTTGTTCATATAAAACTGTTAGATCGTCAAGTACACACAGGTTATATAGTTGACGTCATCTGTCATCTCAAATTTGTTACATTATTGTTCTAACTTTGTTGTTTGCTCAGGATGTGATGAACATTCTATTAAAATAATTGATCCCGATCTGTGCAGTTTAAAATCGAAGAATGTTCTTACGTTTTGCGCTCGATTGAAGGGCAGATCATATGAAAAAGATTAAATGCGTTCGAGTGTTTGTTTGCATAAAGTCAAAGAAACATGCATAACTTCGAAAAGTGTTTTTTGCTCGAAACGATCTCGTGTGCTTGAAACAAATGGTAGCGCGAGCCGAAGTACATGAGGCGAGAGAGACATCTTTCAAAATTCCAAAATGTTTTGTTTTACTGAAACAGCCAGCATGTGAAATATAAGTGACATTTTACATATGGTTCTTCGGTACTGCTACGAAAATGGTAATAGAGAGAACGACGCGCTACGAAATTTTACCCGCATTATACGCACTGCCTAGCAGTCGGTAGTGGCGGACCGTAGGGCCGCTAACGACTGACTGTGAACTATCCCTTATGCGGCACTTTAGAAAATTAAAAAAGAAATTCGAAAGTCCGCTCTTTTTACACAATGGTCGTTTATGACAGTATTATAAAGTTCTTTTATATACGGGTGTTTGTTCAGCGATAGATCTCAAAACAGAATTCAAGAAGAAGTAATGCATGATGATTAGATAGGATTTAGTTGAGGGTCAAGCGAGTCACTACGACGAGCGTTACTTGTTATTAATATTGATTGACTTAAATTATACAAAAAAGAATAGAGAATACAGACAATTTGTAATATTTATATAATGAATTTGATATGTTAAAAAAACTTTGTTTTGTTCATAGGTGAATGCATGGAAACATATTCCATATACAACACAAATTCATCTAATCCCTACGCACCTCCTATAGTGTTAGATTATGTCGATGGTGATGATAAACTTGATATCATTGTTGCAGACTCCGACAGTGATGAAGTCGATATTCTTTTCAATACTGGAAATGGTGCATTTATGACTCAAACACTCGATTTCAAATTTTCTTCGCCAGGATTAGTGACAACAGGTGATATTAATGGGGATGATAAACTCGATATTATTGTTGCAAATCACAGGTCTCAAAAACTCACTGTTCTCATTAATATCGGCAATAACAAATTCAAACAAATGGTCGGTTTATCAAATGACTTAGGTCTCATCGTGACTACAGCAGATCTAAATAATGATAACCAGGCTGAGATTATTACCAGTGGTGGATATGAACATTGCATCAATGTTATTTTTTATACAAACAGTGATACCTTTGCCAAACCAATAAAATATGATACGGAAAGTTCAGTATCTCTCATAACAACATCTGATTTGAATGATGATGGTAGTCCCGATATTATTTTTTTATGTAGGCCTATGAAAAAAATTTATATCTTATTCAATAATCAAGATGGAACATTTGGAGATTATATTAGCATTGCAACTGATGAGTCTGCAGAAATATTGGTGGCAATTGATATTAATGATGATAAAAAAATTGATCTTATTGTTAACAATCTTATAGCAATGAATGTTGCTGTTTACATCAATGACGGTAATGGAAACTTTACTATCCCGACGATCTATAATTCTTATATGAGACCGAGATTCGTAGCAGTTGGTGATGTCAATGTCGACAATAAACCTGATATCATCGTAGGAAACCGTCTATATCAAGATATTATTATTTTTTTCAATAATGGAAATAGTACATTTGCTAATCAAGAAACTTACTCAATTGACATTATGCCAAGCCATATAGAAGTGGCTGATATCAATAACAATAACCAACCTGTTATTATTGTACGCAACCATACCAGTATAAATATTATATCTATTCACTGTAACTGATAAAGTGAACTGTCATGGTAGTAGAAGAATCGTTGCTTTTAGTTGTTAAATATGTTGTGAAAATTGAAATATGATAAATTTGTTTGTTGTCATGAATTCTCTTCAAATCTATTACAAGTTCTATTTTTCTTTTGTATCTTACTTAAATTTTGTTTAGTATTGTATTATACACAATAAATAAATTTTATTTCATCAAATATTTAAAAATATAATATTCGATGATTTTATTTTTATAGTTTTATAACGAAGTAATAACAGATATATCGTATATTAAGATTTGGTATTACATTGAATCAAACACTTCAATCTATTGTCGATATTTTATCATTTTATATTGAAATTTTGTAGAGATTTATTTTAGTGTATTGATCAAGCTATGACTCATATGTTGTGTGTGTGAGAGAAATATGACATTGTAGTCGCGAGATGTATTTGCGTTGCAAATATCGACGTTCTGACTTGTTTTTGTAGTAAAAGATGAAAGAAACGCAGATATATGCATCCATTACAAGTTTCTTCTGAATACATTATAAGAATATTAATAATTTATGGACATTTATATAAATAAATACATACAAATATGTTAGAATCCTACCAAATGATTAAAAGAAACTATTTGTCTTCTGATGAACGCTTTCCTAATAAATAAAGTTGATTAAATATATTGATTTGCAAAACTGCAACTGAAAAGATAATTATAAAGGTAGTCCGTATGTGCAGTAAGATAACCAACGAAGAGAGTTTTATTTAGATGAAATTGTGCAAATAAATCCGCCGAAATGCTACTTACATTTGAAAAAAGGCATGATATGATGTTATCATATCATATCGATTTGTAAACGCGAAATTAAAAGTAAAGCAGTATTTTTTTTTAATTTAGTTGTATGATGGAAATACCAATTCGTAAGATGTGATATTAAAAATGAGATGTTTCCCTAATGAAAAATGCAACTACTTGCAAATCTCTAACATTTTCTATAACCAGTTTTTCACGTTCTCTCTAAAACTGTAGTCGAAATTCATAAAAGGCATAACAAAGGTTTTGCAACTGGCTGAAATTGCGAATTCTTAAAGTTTTTTCCGAACAATTTCTGTCAATTTCAGCCTTGTCTTTTGTTTTAAAGAATCTCAGAATATATTTGAACAGAGTGTTCAAAACAGAGTACAACTCATATGAAAAGTTGATATTAGATCGATAACTCTCATTTATTAAAATATTTAAAAACGTGATTAGAAATTCAAACGTTTAACAAGAGTTAGTTCTGCCATTTTCGCTAAAATATATATTCAGTATTGAGCGTTATCTATCTGATATCGGCTTTTCATATGAGTTATACTTCATTATGAACGCTCTTTTTAAATTTCGACTAAATTTTTGGAAAGATCATAAAAACTTGTTTGTGGGAAATATGGAAAGTCCGGAAGTAGCCGTATTCGTCATTACGAAAACATCTCATCTTTAAAATCATTTCCTAGGAATTGATGTATTTTTTAGTTGAATAAAAATCATAAACCAAAACATGTCTTGGTAAAGGATTCTTTATCACACATGTAATAAAAATGATAGTTTCAATCATTTCTCTTTAAGTTCATAGGAATTAAACTAACTTTAGAATATAGAATTGAAGGATGGATTCTATAAAAGACACTGTCTATTTTTATCAAATTTCAAATAACTGGAAAATATTTTTTTAATTTTATTCTAGCAGTTAGCTTTCGTCACTGCTAGTAAAATTTAACCAAGTAAATTTGATTTAATAGATTAATTTTATTAAATAAAGATTCTTGCCATAATCAATTATTATCTATACATTTTTTTATGAAAAATATTAAACTATATGTCATATCTTAGTTTTACTTATAAAATATTTATAAATGCATATACAATAGATTATTTTCGATTTTAACATTTTTGATATAAATTTCATCATCCCATATTTAGATAAATAAATAATTCTATGAGTATCTTGTTTTATTTTGAACTATTATATTTTATTTAGATTTCACAAGAAATATTTTTTAAACTGTGATATTAATTAATTTTTTTATTTTTAAAAAGTACAGATAAAATAACTTTTTACCTCTCCTGAATGGGTAGATTTTTATGCCTGAGTGAAAATTATATTTCGAAGAAATAAAGCATTTAATTAAAGAGACGTTGAAAGCTTTCTCAAGGCTTACGTAGAGAATGTGTTGGGCTATCTATTTATAAAAAAAAGAAATATTTTGCTTTATGTTTTCGTTGAGGTATTCGAGTCTTAATATGGTTTGTACGGATGAATCAAAAATGACCTACTCGATGGTAAAGGATTAAACAATAAAGATTTATTTCTATGCAAATTTAATTATTCATTTTCTCCAGATAATTCACAAAATATTCGAGTATCATACATATAGAAAAAGAATGCAGATAAACTTTTAATATGTATCCTTTTATGTAATATCTTCATTTCTTAACAATATCACATATTAAAGTGTTGTTGTTATGCGATGTATTTACCTATTTGCTTATCACAGAAAGAGATCTATTTACGTTCTCTAATTTTTTTCTACTATAAAAAAAAATTATGTCTATCTTTATTTTGTAGATATAGAGAATAAATTGATCTCTTTTGTATAAAAATAGATATTTTGTTTATATTTGTTATATCAAATGTAGCTATATTAATACTCTTATTTCCAAACTTATAACGCATAATGTAAAAAGGCCTATCCATATTATTCAAGAACATAAGCAATTTCGAGTTGTATAAAGGATATTGCGTAATAACTGAGAATAAAATTGATAATGATATTTTTTATTTTCTGGATGTGAAGATCTAGAATTTTTATCATATATATATAATCAAAACCGTTTATTTCTGAAAATTTAAGCTCTTTAGCTATACCTAGTAATGAAATACCTCAGTTTTTCTACTTGAGTTTGTATTATTTTCATTGCCCAATAAAATACAAAATACCAGTACGAACATCTACAGAACTGACCTAACTGAAGGTTGTCCGAGTTGTGATAGCATTCAGTATGTAAGAAAAATAAGGAGTGAAGATGAAAAGATGGATTTGCCAGTTTCTCTCCATTTAATAATTGGAAGTTTTATTATTTTTGCCATTTAAGCAGTCGAAATACAAACACACAATAGGAATTTAATAACTTAATTTTTTTTAAATTTACAGAATTAAATTATGTTTCTCTTGAGCAAGCTATACAGTGTAGTGAAAAACGTTTTGTTTTGTGAAAAAATTAACAACCATACAATAGCCGATCTAAAACTTTCTGATCTTTCGTTTTCCAGACACGTTGAAATGTCATTTAGGTCTAAAGCACTTCAATACTAAGAGGTCATCACTGAAGTGGCTGTTTTTAACGGCAAAATTTGTTAATCAATGTCATAACCTGTCTTCGAAGGTGCTTTAGTTTTTAGAAAGAAACGCGATACTTTAAGTTATGACCCACGGCCGGGTCTGCCCAAGTGAGGTTGTCCGCTTTAATTCATTCTAGGATTTGTTGTAGAGAGAAGAATTCTGAGCATTTCAGCGCAATTCGCTTCAAAAAATATTGAATTCTCGCTATTTTATAAACATTTTATGAATTATTCTATATACGATAAAATTGACCGACGGGAATCCAAATGGAAAAATATGTCTATAACGGTTGAGCTGATTGAAATAAAATTTCGTTCAGACACGTATCTCGGTAAGACCACCCATTTATCATGTAAGTTTTATCCCAAAACTCGGAGCCGTTGGGTTTTTATAACTAGAATATAGTGGTTCCAAAGAAAATGGAATCGAAAAATGAATCGGAATTGCGGTCCCAGTTCTGGGTAATTTTTGGAACTGCTGTGCTCTAGTGAAGACTCAATTTCATGCACATCTATATACATGTTCATGTATGTTCTCGATAAATAGTGCATATTTGAGCTGATAATACCTGGTAGAAACAAAAGTCAAGAGTATATGATTCCAGTTGAATCGACTCTAAAAATTGTCAAAAATGCATAGAGAGAATAGAGACGAGCGCACTGTCCGAAAAGCAAGAAATAAGTGAACACTAATGAAGAATGATCTTAAGTTTTGTTCGACGTCCAATTTATGCATGAAAAGAATAATACGTACTTTACGATAAGATACAAACATGCGATCACTTTGCCGTAATCACATGTGTGATTGTATAACATGCATATATGTGAATAATTTATGCGGTCCATATTAGAAAGGAGCATTCATTACTACTTCTATCTCCCCATTTAAGATTGAATCGACCGCCGTGACAATATAATAAATCAGGGCTATCTTGTCTTATTTATTTATTGGTGAGATGGAGCGTGACAGATATCCAATTCCGCCTATTCCGCGTTCCGTCCCGTTCCACTCTAGGACGAAACGAGACGTAGGATCTCTAGTATTCCGTCAGTCTCTGCTCTAGATGTAAATGCTCATGGACGCCTGGCAAATCTAAAATTGGTTACATACGTGAGTTGTGGATTGAATTTTTTTGATTTAAGTGTTTGAAGTAGTAAATGATGGTTATTCATTGGTTCGAAGTGTATGTTGTCCTACATAGAGAACTTTTTAGATTTACATCTGGTTTTTAATAATTAGGTTTTTTTCGATGAAATGTCTTCGCGTTGGCTACGATTGTTTTTTTATGATTTAGATAATTTTGTTTTTGGAAAGACTCTTTAATAGTGTTTGAAGATCAATCTGAATGTTCTAGTGATTCGACCATAGTGTGCTCTCGATTTAATTGTTTGCAATCGTTCATAGTAAGGGTTATATTTTTTCTCTTTATATTATTTTTCTACGTTGTGCTTATTGGTATAGTACTTATTATAGTGTCATATGTCACTTCTTCAAATACCATGTATCTCAAGTATTTGGATTGATATGTT
>JAJEKB010005233.1:0-12635 GCA_022393335.1 Macrotrachela quadricornifera | reverse complement strand
TTATAGACTCATAATTTCATAATCAGTTCCTTCAACTATTTTTAATAGAGAGATAATTGGCATTGGCATGAAAGCGTGTGACGCACTCCGAGAGCAAATATAAAAGAAATATAAATGGACGGAATAGGAAGAAAGAGAAAAAAAGGAACTAGATGTACATTACTTTTTATGTCTTTCTTATTTTTGAAAGACGAACGCGTGGGAAGATAGGTTTATAATTATAGTAACAAGACGCAGATGCATGTTGAAAAATGAAATTCCAGCTTATACTTGTGAGAACTCTATTTGCTTTCAGTTTTAAAGAGTGATGACAATTTTGATTTTGAGTAGTTTTTGTTAATATTTCGTGTGTTTATTGAAAAAGGAGAATTTTCGACCTTATAAGATGATTTACAACCAAATAACACAAACACAAACATGAAATAGATGACAAACTTTTTTATATCTACATCATGAACACAACATTAATGGTTGGGTATCTATTTCAGGCCAAGGTACTGGAGAAATTCCTTGTTAATAGAAAAGAAAATCATATAATATCACAGAGTTGTTAAAGAATTCCAAAGTTTATCATGTTTCGTTCATGATGTAGATATTAAAAAAGTTTATCCTCTATTTCATAGTTGTGCTTATGTTTATGTGATTTGGTTGAAAATGATCGAGTAAAATCGAAAATTTCCGTTTTTGAATAAACGTACAAATTATAAACAAAAAACAAAAAGTACAGAAAATGAAAATTATTATCAATATTAATTAAAATCTCAAGAATATCTTTTAATTTCATAGGAATTTATATTAAATCAGCTTTCTGTATAGAAATCACTCTCAATATAATTTAAAAGTTCAATATAGAATTTAGAAGTTTTATATTCTAATTCCATCTACAAAATAAAAACAACTAATACTTTTTGTGAGCTATGAAATATCAAAACATTGTGTTGTTACAATATTGAACATTTATGAATAATATTTCATTTCATCAATTCATTGAAACTCTAAATATCTTTATGAGTATAGTACCGAAGAGAGAAAATTGAGGAAGAATGTCAAATAGTTTTTTTTATTCTGCAATCTTTATTCTGATAAAAAGAGCTGCACATCTTTTCAAAAAAAAATGATGTATTAAATATTGATGTTTAACAAACCATTGAATATAATGCCATATGTCCATTATCAAAAGCAATACAAATGAAATGTGCATCTACTACAGAAAAAATAAACTATGAGTCAATATTCAAAACGAATTAATTGTGCAATACTTCTACATCTTGTTGTTAAACTAAATATTGATACGATACATATTTAAGTCAACAAAAAAAACTCTTAATATTAATTATTATAATAAAACTTCTTACGTAAATATTAGCAATATCTTTTAAGATCATCTTATGAACAAATACATTGTTAATCTAGTATCTATATCATAGCACTACAAAATGAATTTTACAATATTTTTTATTGAGTTTAAACTCATTATTAGAAGATCGTCCTGTAATAATAAAGACATACAAAATAAAACTTTAAATTCAACTAACTATCTAAAACAAAACCATATAATCAAATGCTACGAATATTATTTAGCTAATTATTTTTTTCGCTCTTGTTTATATTGGTTTAAATATATATCTATAAGTGATTTTTTATTAAGTGTAAATAAATGAGATGAAATAGGATTGACTGCTGTGTTAACAAGAGCACGATAAATTTAAGTTATGAGAGCGTATGCATTATATTATGTATGTGTCGAATAGTTACGATCATTTCTAGTATCTCATTTTGATATCTATATAGAGAATAAAGAAGTACTACCATACCAATAAAAATAAGACAAAATACATATCATGCCATCTTCACTTTACTCATTGTTCTTCTTTAGTCGTGTACATCTTTAATTTTTCTTTTAACTTATATAGTAGAGGAACTATAATTGAAAGCTTTATAAAATTATCGTGCAAATAGCACAAATATATATTTTATTTTAAAGATCAATATTAAGACAAATAATATGTTAATATTTATTTAAAAAAATATTTTATTCAACTTTGTTATGTTTGATATTGATTATCGATTATTTTTGAGTTGAATATCTCATTAATGATTATAATTCTGAATCATTATATGGTAACCATCTTGAATTCCAATTTGAAAAAGTTCTTCTTCCTCTTTGTACCAATCGAAATGAATGATTTGGATGTACAAATTGTGCTCGAGCGATGCATCTATCACATAAATCATATGTATCAAATCCACAACATTGTTGACATTGATATCGATTTCCATTATTTGATCGACCACAAACGTCACAATACCATGATGATGAAAACATTATTTAGTAATTTTTCAATATGAAAATAATAAGATAAAATAAATAAATCAACTTGTATTCGTATAAACTATTGAAGAACGATTAATACCTCCAGGTAATAGTATGTATACAGAACAAATGTAAATAAATGACAAACTAAAATGTACACATGCTATTTATATGAATGAATGAATCAAGAAGAGATAGAGAATTGAGTCATTTATTCGGGATTAATCATTCATGATCATCATACTAAAAATAAAATAACGTCATAATTACAGTATATACTCATAAATTGATTTAATCTATGAAAAAAATGAGGTATATGTCAATTTGATAAAAAGAAAATGTCGAATTGATATTAATACAGTTTAAGTACATATCATGAATGTAGATTTGAAAATAATACATATTACAAGTCTTCATAAAAATATCAAATCTCATTTTCAGTAGTGTCACATATTCAGGATTTTGGAGATGCCACTGCGTCTCCTGAGGGAGATGCCGTATCTCTCGCGGGAGATGCGGGTGAGGATGTGAGGGATTTGCATCTCTAGCGAAAATCTTACATCTCCGATGAAAAACGACTACATCTCCCAGATGTGGGTGTGGCATCTCCCTCAGGAGCCTCAGGAGACGCGGTGACATCTCCAAAATCATGGATATGTGACACTACTCTCTGTTATCCAACGATAAATGAATTAACATTTTTTTTATATCGATCCTCTCTTTTAACCGGATGTTCTTTCTATTGATTATTTCAACCTTGATTTGGTTACTTATGAATTAACATTTATCCGTTCTTCAGTAATTTTATCGTTGATTGTTTGTTTTCGATATTTAATATTTCTCATTCTGATTGATGTTTGTGCTTAATTTTCGCACACAGAACACTCCTCTATTAATTTTTACGCGCCTACTTCAGCAATTGTCATGAAAAGGACATATGATATCTACGTACATAAACAATTCTTCTTACACTCTTAAAAATAGATAGACAAATGAAAAGCACGTCTTTCATATAGATAGAAGAAAAATAACATCATTTATTTTCTGATTTATTCGATGAGATTACGATAACCAAGAAAATTTTCACATACTATATAGGATCATTTTTATTATTGATATAAATGAACTCTCATCATAATCAGTCGATGTCACCATTTTCGGAAACGTTTTTAGCACGAAAAAGTAAATTTGGTATCCTACTTGTACTTGAATTACCTTCTCTACTTTGTAATTTTGTTTTCGTCTACTATCTTATTACTGATCGAAATCTTCGAACTGCTATTCATCAACATGTTATTTTAGCACTTCTTATTGTAGCTTTGTTGACAAATCTTATTGAAGTTCCACGTATTTTACACTATTTACGTATTGGTATTGTTACACCACAAACTATAATGAGTTGTCTCATGTGGCAATGGTGTGATTATATATTATACAGTCAAGCTAATGTACTCATGTTATGGGCTTCATTCGAACGACATCTTCTTGTCTTTCATAATCAACTAGTCAGTAATGCCAAAGGACGTTTATTTACTCATTATTTACCTTTATTTTTGATTATTATCTATCTGATTATATTTTATATCGTAGTCGTCTTTATATATCCTTGCCAAAAACATTTTAATTTTAACTTACCTCTTTGTGGTCATCCATGTTTTACTAATAATTCGTTCATTTCACTCTATGATCTCTTTGTTCATAGTTGGCTTCCAACATTTTTCATTGCATTACTCTCTATATGTCTTATTATTCGAGTAGTCAAACGAAAGAGAACAATATTGCATCAGAATAATCGATGGCGTAAATATCGTCGAATGGTTCTTCAATTATTATCGATTTCATGCCTTTATCTTGTTTGTATGGGACCTTATACTATGATACAAGTAATTGAATTGCTTATTGGATTATCTCAAACTGTTACCTATATAAAAGATGTGTATCTTTTCTATGTATATTGGCTATTGATGCTTCTATTGCCATACGTCTGTATTGGTTGTCTACCCGAAGTGACAAATAAAGTCAAGAAACAAATGAAAAAATGGATGAATCGAAAGAATATGATTGTTCCTGCCACTTCGACTCGGGATTAATATTATATAGATAGAATTCGTATAATTAATGATCATTGTTTTTTATATTTTCCAGAAAATATAAGAATAATCACTGTTGAAAATGTCAGTTTAGTATATAGTAATGTGTAACTTATCTCGTGTTTATTTCACTATTCAATATAGTTCTCAAGTATGATCAATACAATATCGAAAAATACAAATTGATATTTTAAAAATTTGATAAAAAAATCTCACAGAAAGATTAAAATTGACATTATATTTGTAAGGAAAATTTTGATAAATAACTTACAACCAATATCAATAATGATTTTGATTGAAGTCAAATCTCTAGAATGTATGTATCTTATACATAACATTATAGAACGAATACTTAGGAAAAAAAAAGAAAGATTCAGAATAATTTCTTCATCAAACGCAGAAAACCATCTGTTGTTTTGATTATAGCTTTCAGATATATCTCGCAATTATTAGACTATATTAAAAATTGAATAAAAATGTTTTTATCAGATATATACCAAGACCATATATTTGCATGTCTTGTAATTAGTCATTCAAAATTAAATTTAAATGATTAAAAGAAAAAAAAATTAGTGAAACCAGCAGGAATTAAAATAAATAACAAAATACATTTTAAGATTTTATTTTAAGTCACGTAATATTTTATCTCGATCTTTCGATGAATACCACTTGGAATTATCAAAAGAATGAATGTAAAATAAAACGTTGCACGTATTCATATAAAATGTCTAAAAAAAAATAAGAAAAAATATTTTCGAAAATATCTGATTTTTTCTTTCTTTTTATACATTTTTATATGAATACGTGTAACTTTTTTGTTTTCTATTTATTTCTTCTAATAATATCGAATGATACTTGTTGAAAGGTCGAGATACAATATTATGTTACTTGACATAAAAACTTAAAATATATTTCGTTGTGGTTTCGTTCTAGTTATTTTGTTATATGATAAAATTAATTATTTTTCTTAGAATTGATTTAACAATTAATAAGAACGTAAGTATCATATTAAGAAAAAAAAATTATTTTTTTTCATTTAGATTTGATTGAACAGTAAATTCAAATATCAATATAAATTGATAAAATGAAGTCAAATATTTTTTTTCATAAGACCAAGTATATTAGAGACTGTTATAGAACAGATTTTCATTCCCTGCTCTTTTAACCAGATTATTCAATTGTAAACCGTGTTTAAAAGTTTTTTTTCTGAATGTTTGACTTATATAAATGATACGTATAACCTTAGATCATCTCTTGATATACATCATGTTTTGAGGTACGATACTATTTGGTATTTTAATATGTAAACCACAGTGTCGATAAATTAAAATTTTCTCGCTTCTTTCTCTCCACTAAATAGAAAGGGATTGTCTCTTATTATGGAAATTCACATTGTTCTCCCAAAAGTGACTTTTTATTGCGAGTTACTTTTCTGAGAATCGACTGAATGTTTATATCAAAATAAGGTTACGGAATGTCAAGCTTTTATAAGAAGAAAACACTTGTTAGATATAAAGTAATTTTAATTACAAGAAAATAGCCCTTTACTTAGAAAACAACGGGTTGTTAGGTGTTAAATCTAAAAGGTGTACAAAATTTCTTAAAAAGAGATTCAAGAATAAACATGATTTCCTACTACGCTTTGTAATATGATTCATGTGGATGGCCTTCTAATATGAAAGAACTTCATTTGATAAATATGGATCAAATATCGAATAGTTTGATTAAAACTGAATTAAAATAGTAGCGTTTCACTCGATTTTTCATCAGAAAAACTCAAATAAGATCAGATTGTTTTCCATTTTTTTATAGGTACAGAGTAAAAGTTTTTGTCCTGTCCTGTTTACTTTCGTTCAAGAATATGGTCTAGTAGAGGGAATGTTATTTGATTGTTTTTCTCAAGAGGTTTGCTGTTTATTCATTTGGACAGATTTTATTTGTGAGATCCATCTTTTTCTGTGATTTTCTTCGGACCCCTACGATAGATTGTATGACAGTGCAACGCACAAAACAAACGAAGAGCATCATGTCGAGAAAAGGAATTGAATCATTTGATATCTAAATAATAATTAGATGCATAGAACTACTACACTATCTTCAGTAGTTTGGAGAGATTATAATCAAGTAGCAAAGAGAATAAGAAGTGTTGAAGAACGAAATATACTTCAATAGAATCTCAGTAGCAAAACGCATCGATTTTAGTATTTTGAGAGTAATGAGAATCGAAATTATCTTATTGTACTGTTCATACCATTGAAATATCTGAATTAGCACACATTTATGATATACAATTTAAGAACATTTGTCTAACATTTGCTTCTCATTGTTCTATGTATTGTGAATTCGATTTGCTTTGCTGACGGATTTTTCTCGGCTGAGTTGTTCAGCATTTTACTTACTACATCCAGTAACTATAACAATTATTCATTCTCTAAAAAGGGTATTCTAGAAAACATGATCCCTATAACACTTTTCTAAGTTTTCAAATTTTGGAAACCTATTTTTTATTCCTTGAAAATCTTCTAAGAATTTTCGATAGTAACAAATTGGGAAATTCTTTGCAATTTCTCAATTTGTTTCTATCGGAAACTTATTTTCATCTATTTTCCAGGGTATCTTTTTTTTAGAACGCAACCTAAGAGTTCGGTTGTATGTTGGATAGCATATCTCTATTTTTGAGAATCCGAAGAAATCGATTGAGAAAAAAGGCAATTGTAGATCTTTAGAAACACGTTGATCCATGAGATTGGATGCATTTGAAATGGAGGACATATAAAGAAATACGCCATATACATCAAAGAATTTTTTCTTTTTTCCTGTCGTTAAAAGATTAACTGTTGTCAACTAGGTCACCAAACAGATGGTTATCTGATTCATGCCATTTTCTCTTACACCAGAGCAATGTGCTACTTTATTCATAGTGGTACCGTTATTCGAGTGAATCAGCATTTAGATATCTCTGATAAATTTGGCTATCCTAAGCGAGAGATCGACATTTTACAAGCATGATCATGAGTTCTTTTGGAGAAGATGAGCAGATACGTTGAATAAAGAAGTGTGTAGGAAATGAACTAAATCAGACGCAATAACAAAGAATTTCTTATAAATTTGGTTAGAATTAAATCTCAGAGTTTTGATACAAGGTAATTTCTGTAAGATTAAGTAATAGAGTGTATGTCTAGTTGTTCGAAATGATTCCAGAATTTGAAGAACTTGATTGAACTACTTCAGTCAGTGAGAGTTATTCATGTAACTAATTCTGTGTAGTTTCATGAATTTTGGGAATTATAGAATTTCTGAACTAAATGCACATTAATCTTTTTAGATATCGAAATAATTTTATTTCGTCTCACATAAATACAATCAAACAAGTATATTTCGCAGATACTTTTGCAGATTGTATGGAGCAGAGCCAAAGAAAACGCATTCGATTCTTCGTCATTTTAACTTGTATTATTCTGCCTTGTGGTTTTATACCATTCATTAAATTTAACACGGGTAATTCTGCTCGCATCGTGTCCTTTACAAATACTGTAACAGAGAAATATTCATTCTCTGAAAGTAAAATCAAAGTTTTCAATAAAGAACTCCTAACTGATATCAAGAGCAGTGCATCAGAAAGCGAAATGCAACAACTTCTCGATAGCATTTCTCCACATTTCAATAACAAAACAGGTTGTACGAATCATTGGATTGTTGTTGCTGATTTTTCAAAAAGTATCATTGATACAGCCAAACGATTTTCGAATTGGTGTATCGTTATTGTAACTGAAAATAAACAAAATACTGATCAAATCGAAACTAATATATTCTATCTTACTCGAGAAATTCAAGATAAACTAGCAGAAAAATCTACTTTTTTCAAAACGATAGGTCAATTATCTCAACATAATTATGCAGCACGAAAGAATGCTGGTTATCTTTGGGCGATTCTTCATGGAGCAACAACTATTTGGGATTTTCATAGTGATAATGAACTATTAATTGAAGAGAGTACTGATCTTCTCCCACTGAATAATACTGTGAATGCACTAACTGTGCCAAATCATCAAGGTAAACTGTTCAATCCATTACCATTTTATCTTACAACTACAAGTCATTTGTGGCCACGCGGATTTCCTGTCCAATTTATTAATGTAAGTCGCTCTCTGAATATTTTTTTTATTTGCATTCAGATCTTCTTCTTTTCTCTAACTTAAACTTCGTATATGTTTAGACTTCTTTTTAAGTTTTGTTTCTCAAAAACCAATTTCTTTTTCTCAAGAACGTCGAAATTAGCATAATGGCTTAGAATGACAACTTAATATTAATTCTTTCATAAACTACATGATTTTATTAGTGCTATTCTTTTTTTGATAACAAATTTCAATGATTTCTGCCATCTAATTTTTACAGAGCAGACTTAAAAAAAACGGAAAATTTCTTTCGTTTTTGTTTATGGCGCTAGAATAGGTCATCGCAAAGACAAACTCTGTTGCAGTACATTGTCCACGATAATTTTTCCGGTCATTCAAACACTTCTATAAATAAACTCTCAATTTTTGAAAATCTTAAGCATTATTGAGCTCGTTAACGCTTTTCCCTAATAAAAAAAAAGAAAACTTTTGAAACACGATTCGGTCATGATTTGCATCTTGACAAGCTATTTCCAACGGAAAATAATTACGTATTCAGAATGAAATTCTACAGACAATTTTAAGTTGCCAGATAGATTGTTTCCTACAGCTTCAACAAATACTAATCATTTCAATGTATTTGTCTTGAGATAGACTTTCAAGGGAAGCCATTGTACTGTTATAGCGATACGAAAGTTATATTAAAATATAATAACAATAGAATAGAACGATACGATTTTTGAATAAAATAGTTACAGAAGGCTCATAAAAACATGCACCTTGATTTTCAAGAATATAAAGATATTTCCCCTTATTCATTTAATGATGAAACGACTACTATAATTTGCATTCTATTTGTTTCTTGAAGGATACATACAAAAATATATCTGAAATAAAAACATTGTATGGTGAATGGCCCATTAAAAATATAGGAGTTATTCAATCTCTCACTCAATACCATCCTGATATTGATTTATTCAACGGACCAATTACTGAAGATTCTCCTATAATACACTTGAAAAAACTATCAAACTATCCTACAAAAAATATAAAACTTATCATTCCACGTCGAACTTTTTCACCTTACAATGAACAAGCTACTCTTCATTTTCGTCCAGCTTTATGGGCTCTCTTATTACCAATTACTATTAAACATCATTTATCAGATATTTGGCGAAGTTATGCTATGCAGGTAAGTACAAATCATTTTCAACCTCACTATAAGAATAATTTGAATATATTGCTGAATGAAATTAATTCTTTAAAAACTTTCAAAACTAGATTATATTGTTAATAGCGATTGATGTGGGATGTTGGTCTTCAAGTTGCATTTGCCGGACCTCATGTCATCAAGAAACAATATGTACAATATGAATCGTCGAAAGATTTATATCATAAAAATGATAAATTTTTTGAATTTTTAACCAACTGGTCAAGTAATCATACAAGTTTAATGAAACGTGCTGAACAATTATATATTGATCTCTATGAACGAGATTACATTGAAATTGATGATGTTCATTTAATTCGCCTTTGGTTTTATGAATTATCTCAATATAATTACATATTTCCTAACATTGCTCCAAAATTTACCTTAGCTGTTCGTACATTCTCCGGTCATCTCTCAAGAATGAATCACCGGTAAGTGAAAAATGATCTTTTTGATGAAGTAGTACTTTGAATGTATTTGAGATTGAGAATGACTATGTCAATATATTCACATAATGTACGAATCTTCAGGAAAATAAAATCTGAATAAATCTTGACTCGTTTAGTTTTAATGTTTAGCAATAATATTTCTGATACTGTTACCTCGTCCTGCAATTCTATAATCAGAAGGACTATAAAATGAGTGATTTGATACATTTTATACAGATTTTCCGGTTAATTTATAAAATCTTATACATCAAGATGTTAATTGAAAATTTCGTAATGAATTTCAAATATGTTTTTTATTACAATTTTTTTATTTTGAAATCTACGAACAGAAATGTATTTTTGGAAATGGAAGACTTTCCATTTTCTAGCATTGTCGAAATTTCAAAGTCCTTTAGTTCTTTTGAAATATTTATACAAATGAGTTTAGTACATTGCTTAAAATTCAATCTAAATTGAGTAATATGGTCAAATACTCCTGATAGTTTTTATTTAGAAAAAATAAAATAAAATTTTATGTAAAATAGAAATCGATTAATAGGTTTCATGAGTTTTCACCATAGCCGCAAATAGAATATATATGTAGAAGTATTTGGTAAAAATTCGCGGTTAATCGGATGTTATACCACTTCAACATTTGCAATATAATCGTATCTACAGAAAAGATTAGATTTTAAAGGAAGATTTTTTCACATATGTCCATTTGGTTTCTCACTATATACTAAATAGTGAGAGTTATAACAAGTTTTCAGTGTCAAATTGAGAAAATTTCTAGAATTTTTCACCATTCTGAAATAATTATATTTCCGTTCCTAAAGAAGATATGTGCGCTACATTTCCCTCATACATTGCGAGACATTATTGAATTATGATGAAAACTTATTAGCAAACACTTACTAAAATACTCTTATAATTTTCAACAGGTACTTTCCCACATTGAACATGTTTGTTGATCGAAATGTCTTTGATATCATGGTTATTCTTGATGATGAATCAAAGAAAGATCATGAGTTGGGCAAATGTTTGCAAAAACATAATTTTTCTATTAAATATGAAGCTCTTCCAGAATTTACCAATAAAGGAGTTCAACTCAAAGGATATGATCGTCAACAATGGTCTACATTCTTTATGGATCGGTATTCGGATAGTGATTATATTGGAGTTATTGATGCTGATGGAATAATCTTTTCATTTATGCATCCACTCTACAGTATATTTGCATCCGATGATGACAAACGCATTATGCTCAAGCCAATGATTGGTGATCATTATTTCCATAATAGGGTAATATTTATGAAGCATTGTTACATTTTTCTCTAATAAATAAATTAGAGCTAACTCTGATGTAAAAATGTACAGCGAACTATATAGCTGATGTTAAATTATTTATTTCATCAAATAAATATAACTAAAATAGTAATTATGATTTTATTTTGGGAAAAAAATAACTCTTTCAGTAAGGTAGAAATGTCTAGAAATATTCATTTAAGTTTTGTAAAAGCAAGAAAACAAAAATAAAATCCTTTTTATTATCTATTTAGCGAGCCTTGGGATTCTACTTAGATCTCGATTTTATGTGGCCTAATCGTATGCCTATGTGGTATCGATGGGAGACTTATCAAAATCTTCGCAATTATGTTGTATCTGCATGGAATGGATTAAATTTTAATGACGCCTTTGTTGAATTCAGTAAAAATGAATATTATAGTCAATTTACAATTCTTTCTTCGTATGCCACTCGATTCGAACCAGACTATTATCGTGTTATTGTCAGTAGTGATGGACGTGGTGCAGTAAGCGTTGGAAGTAATGGTGGTCGAGAAATAGATATTCGCATTGGATGTTGTCGATCATTTAATATTGGATGTAATGATACATCAATGCCCGAAAATAATTATGATCATTTATTTAGATATGATTCTAATCCGTTCGTTGTCGTCAATGCCACGGAAAAGACGAATGCATACTATGAACATGTTGATGCTTACTTAAAACAAATGCCTATAGAATCGGTATTGCACATGAAACAAAGTTGTGAGGCATATTTGAACAATACATTCAATGCAATATGTGTTTGATAAGTTATTTTTATTAAACTATCACAAGAGACTTAATATTCTTTACTACTATTGTATTGAACAGCATCTTACAGATTTGAAAAGAAGATGAAATTCTATCTTTCATGTCTTATTTATAACATTGTTAGAATAAAGCTTGAAGAACTGATGTAATATTTGACCAGCATGATCTTTCGATAGGATAAATGTTAGCGGAATATTTTGATAGCTTAACAAATTCTTGATGAGTTACTGGACATTAGAATTCAACTATAATTTCAGATTGAATATATATTAGTTTGAAAAACGTTTGGATTCCATTTTCGAATGACTACTGATCGTATGCATAAATGATAGTGAAATAACTAATTCTACTTTCGATGTTAGAAGTTTTTTTTTTTTT
>JAJEKB010005226.1:0-22755 GCA_022393335.1 Macrotrachela quadricornifera | reverse complement strand
AAGTAATTCAAAATCTTCTTTATAATCAATATTTTTATATGTATATGATATATCTTCAAGTATATAACGAACTGCTTGAATACGTCCACGACAATTCCAATAATAAAGTCGAAATTTAATATTGTCTGATGATGATGTTGACATTGTGTTTATCATCAATATAAAAAGTAAAATGTTAATATTGAATAAAAATGTATGTTACTCCTTATATAAATGTTATCTAAAGAGAAAAAAAAGAACAATGATAAAAAATAACAAGATATCTTTAACTCTATCCTGTGTGGCTACCCTGGACAAGTGTCTCTTGTTACGCAAGTTTATGAAGTCTTGAGAGCATTAAGTAAAATTTTTCAAAGATATTTCGCTGGTATAGATCTGTGACCAAGATCTTTGAAAATTGAGAAACCAAAATTAAGATAAGATATTGAATATTGATATTGAAGATCAGTAGAAATGATTATACAAGGCAAGATATTATATTAAAGATTCTGAACATCTATTAAGAAGATTTGTTCACTTATCTGTACCTAAGAACTTGGCCAAAATCTTGCGAAACAACATATTCACCTAGAGTATGAATCAGATAAAATTTTACCTAATTGTTATACTCTTTTTGTTAAAAGTTAATGACTACAATTTTAATAGTAAGATATAATATTAATTGTGAACTATGTAGGAGATTTATCATAGACAGGATTACATAGTTTGACTTTATATCAATGTTAATGTATGAAGAGAGAAAGAAATCGAAAGTATTAATGATACTTTTCAAAAAAAACTAAATTTAACTATTGTAAGTTTTGTAAGAAATCGTATTATTGAAATATACATAATAAATGATATGTCAAATAATTGATTAGACATATAATATTTAAAGATAAAATTGAAACGATAATATTCAACTATCTTTTAATTTTCATATACTATTAAATCAAGAAAAATTAGTTTTGATTGATTATAATAAAATAATGTTAAGTATTCTTGTCATACGATTTAATCAATTATTTTTATTAACAAAATTAGAAATAGTTTATATACGAGTGAAAGATATGCTAATTGTACCGTTGTGTATTAAGGAAAAAATTTTTATATAAATTAAGTTCTATTCAGTCGATTCTAATAATTTATTTTGTGAATTATTAATCTGAGAAAGAAAAGACATTGTTTTTTTTATAAACTTTATTAATGACACAACTTTCTGTAAGGTAAAAATAAATGAATTTAAAATAAAATTTAGATTGACTTAATTAATTTTGTTATTACTATATTAAATTGAATATTTAATTAATTCCGACAAAAATTTTATTATTTTTTTAGGCTCGTACAGTACAATAATATCTTAAAATTAAGTAAAAAATTAATTCGTTCTGAAGCAAATTCAATTTTCTTAGAAAATCATAAAGAGACATATTAGAATCAATGATAGTTAATTTAAAGAAAAATAAAATCTATGGAAATATTGAAAAATTTTTATCAAATAATACAATTCTCTAATAATTATTCTATAAAAATGAAAATAAAAAGAATACTACAAATACATTATGAAACATAATTTAACTGTTTTTTTTTATTTTAAAAACAATTTATATATTTGGCACGATAATTCAAGAATATCTCAACATAGATATCGATGTTACATTCAAAGCAGAATGTACTGAATTCTAAACAACATGTAGATATATTACTACTTTAAAATACTTTCACTTTGAAAATAAAGTTAACGCATATCTACAAATGTCATTGCCTAATATTAGAAATATCTAAAAAGTTTTTTTTTTTTAAAGCTTTTATTTTGTAGAAAATAGTTTCCTGGATAACATACGATCATTTCTGAATAAATCGAAAAAAACATTTTTGTGCAAAAGAAGATACATATGAAAGCTCTTCAATATCCTATAAATAGGCTAAAATTCGCAAAATTGAATGAACTATCTGACGACCCAAATTTATCGGCCTTAAAAAACTTTCAATCAGACTTTATAGAAGTATCAATTTTTTTTTAGATAAGATTTCTACAATACGAATCTTTATGAACTGATAATGTGTTTGTACTGTCTATCATAGATTACTTATTGTTTCAACTAAATGAATAACTGTCTTTAGAATTCTGATATCAGAGATATTCGAACTCTCATTCAATATATACTCAATAGGAATAACATTCTGAAGTTTTTTGAAGAAATTCTCAACGTTTGGATTTCTTTAGATAATGATAATATTTTTTTGTTTGTTTTCAAATTTTATAAGATGATTCAATTTTTTATCATTGATTAAATCCATTTTCGCAATATAATGAAAACAAAAAATTCTTCTCTTTCAACTACTTTTCTGATCCAATTCTTTGATGAAAGATAAATTAAATTGTACCATTTCACGGTCGTTCTTTGAGTAACTCAATAAAAAACAAAAAAGGATATAAACATGGATATTTTATTTAATCAGGCCATTCTCATCGTAATGTTGTTTCATTTTTAAAATAATTCAATTCAGCAATGTCTACAGATGATGCAAGTTGCAGTGATGTCAAAGAAGTTTAGATAAACAGTGAAAAATGTTTCATGCAAATATCAACGAGAAAATTAACTTCTGACTTATGAAACTAAAATATATGACATTACTCATTATAAAAATCCTACATATGTTACTGGGTTTTCTTCTGTTCTCTCTATTAACATGACAGAATAATTGCTGGTAACAAATATCACGAGCAGATTGCCATATATAATTTAACCATTTTTTTGTCAAGATTGACCCAAATTATTCTTGCCCATGTATCATACTTGTACGATCGTCGAGAAGAATCAATAAGGAAGTATTATGAAGATGCTTCAAAGAAAACGAAATTAGAATGCATCAATCCATGAACCACTATCATTTTATGTGCCTCTTAAACGAGTAAGGGTTGAAGCAACAATTAGTTCATTTGCTGCTAATGTAATCATTAACAAGTCTTTGAAAACTGTGAAACTGTATCCATTGTAGCTGTCTATTGTTTTTCTATTGAAGAACAAGCTGCCATATATTTGTTTGTAGCTCGTATTGATGATCATGAAATTATTGCCGAATTAAAAGAGAAGCAACAAGCTCAGAGACAGTAGAACATCATGATGTTTACATGCTTGAACAAGATGAAGAATCTAAAAACAATTTATCGTTAACGTGGGAGCTCTGCTACCACACAATAAATGTCGTATTATGATTTCCTATGTTACTGAACTAGATCTCATTCAAAATGGGACTAAAATTCAGTTAGTTGTTCCGACTACAATTGCACCACGTTACAGTTCAAACAAAAAACAGTATCAGTTCACCATCAGGTTTTACAACACAATATGTTCAGTTAGCTCCATTTACGATTGGATTTTATTATTGTGTGGAAAAAGTTGGAATATCCCGTATCAGTTCAACATCGAATTAAAATCGATTTCAATGGAGAAATTACCATTCTAATTGAATTTGTTCAGAAAAATACACATATAGATCGAGATATAGTACTGGATATTGAATTAGTCGAAAAACGATCGAATACAATCGTCGCTGTTGAATCTGGTGCTATTATGGCATCATTCATCCCTACCGAACAAGATTGTCGACTTGTAATGAATGATCATAGTATTACTAACGAATCTATTTTTATTGTTGACTATAGTGGATCTGTGTAGGATGAGAATAAGATCGGACTTGCTCGTCAAATCATGCTACTCTTTTTCAAGAGTCTCACTATTAATTATCATTTTAATATTATTCGATTTGATGGCCAATATGAGAGTTTATTCAGTAATATGACGACTATTTATAATGAAGATAACTCATTAGTGGAATGAAAGCAGATTTAGGTGGCATCGAACTATTGCCACTTTTTCGATGGCTCAAAGATAATTCATCAAGTCAAGGTTATTCTCATCAAATTTTTCTCTTGCCAGATGGTGGAATTTTGAATGTTCATGAAGTTCTTGATTTATGTCACTGCATATTAAATTCAACTAGAATTTTTTCATTTGGCTTAAGACACGTACCTAGTCATTCTCTAATCAAAGGTCTCACTCGTACAACGAATGGTCGTTTTGTATTTATTCCACCTCATGCAGATCATGACATATATGTCGGTGAACAATTACAAAAAGTATTACAATCTTGCATTACTAATGTTCAAATAAAGCTATATCTTGATTCAAAACTTGTAAATATTGTTCCAACAACTTCACCACCTGTGGTTGTCAATGGTTGTCTCATTATCTATGCTATTGTTAACAATGAGAAGTTCAGGCACGTAGCCAGGATTTTTTGCAGGAGAGGAGGGGATCGAATTTTTTTCTGCCCAAGAAAGATGTTTTCGACTATCGTTCCTTTCCGTATGATGAAAAATGAAACGAACTCATTTTTTGTTCACAGACAATTTTTTTATTGTACAATGAAAAACTGATGAAATAACATAACTATTGACAAAAAATGAGAGAAGTGGTAGTTGCAACTGTCAGTAAATGTTATTCGACGTTTTTTCTTGGCGAATTCATCTGCAATCATTTCGATGTCCAACTGTTGAGCGATTTTCTTATGAATACTGATTACGGCCAAGCTACTAAGTCGTTCATCCCCTGTTCGATTTCTTAAGTAGCTTTTGATTAATTTCAAAACTGAGAACGACCTTTCAGCGCTGGCCACCGATACCAGAATCAGCGCATACAGTTCAAGTAGAATGTAGATATTTGGATAGAACATTTTCAATGATTGAATCATTTTCATGGTGTCATTGATTGTACTTGGTCGCTCTGATATTGGCAATAAGAAGAACAAATGCGTTCAAAGCTTGAAATTATCACACTTGATAACAAAAAAACAAAAATTCAGGGGAGGATCAATCCTCCCAATCCCCCCTGGCTACGTCCCTGATCCAGAATACATTCTCAAAACTTATCTTAGCTTAGTAGACAGAAATCTTCAGCGGCGGCTTCATTTTGTTTTTGATAGAAATAATCAATGACTTATGTAAATATAAACTTATACCCGTCATTGTGCATAGATTAAGTCATACTCAGGACGTGCATTCTGAGCACTGGAAGCGGCGCCCTAAACGACCGGAAACGGCTACAAAACGGTGCAATACGGCATTAATTTTCACCGTATTTCGCGATAATCCGTCATCCCGTTTTACGAGCCATTTTTTTCGCTAAAAAACGGCCACCGTTTTTCGCCTTATTTCTATACGTTTCTGGATTTCCGGATTACGGCGATGTTCTCTTCGACATGGTTCAGTTACCATACTCTAGTTTTGTCCTCTTACATGTAGAACGAAGATTATTTTTATAATATAAAAATAAATTTTCCATTATAATTTTTTTCATTTTATTTCATTTCTTCTATTAAAATTTATATTAAAAAATGATTTAACTTTGACTAATGCAGAACAATATATTAACAATTGTTTCATCTATATGATTGGATAATGTTTAATTCCATATTTTTGTCTTAATTCATGTAACAATGTATGATTAAAAGGACAACTAATATTATTACCATTTATAATAAAACCTCCTAATTTCCACTGACGATATTCATGTACAAAATCCTCTATCCATAATTGTAAACAATCAAAATGTCTATCACTTGATCTTGTTGTTACTAAAGAACAAAAATCTTTATCTTTTTCACACATTTCTACAAATACTTGTCCATCAGGTGCTAAATTTTCTCGAGGATTAACTGGTAATGAAAATCCTTGTAAAATAAGTTGTGCTGCTTGTCGAACTAATTTGATAACTTCATCTTTTTTAATACCATTTGGTCTTTCATTAATTGGATAATAAAGACCTTTGATATAAGGTGTACCACTTGTCATATATTGTTCAAGATATGAAGCATAAGCTAGTGTTGTATTTTTTGATCCCCATGATGCCACACCTCCAAGATTAATCATTACAGATCCATCTGATAAAAATGTTTGATACATTTGACCAGTACCTGGACCAGTAATATGAATATCCATTTTTTGTAGAATTTTTAATTGAGCCATAAAATTATTATCGATTAACTCATATACTGGTGATCGAGAATCAGGTGATGTTGTATTGATTTGAATTAAACTAAGATTTTGAGTTTTAACTTGATTATAATAAAGATAAGAAACATGAATTAATGGCCATTCTAATTTAATTGTACTATTATTTTTCGTTTTATTTAAATGAAAATTGGTATAATTATTTATTTCATTAATTGCATCATTAATTTGTTTTTTATCATCATTTGTAAAACGTTTATTATCAATAACATATGCTAAAAGAAGATCATGAGAAGTTCGACGTTCAGATGAAGATTTTTGTCGAATAATTGAATGAATAAAACCATGTTGTTGATACATTCTATCACGAAAAAGTCTTGAACCATCTAATTCAACACCTCCAGGTAATTGTAAATTAGGTTGTGTACAACGTTGACATAAAGTTCCACTACCCATAACTAGTTCATCAAACATAAACCATTTTCCATTTGACATTTTATTTAAAACACTTTGTTTAAGAAAACCAAGGCCACCAAAACGACTAAAAATGTCTTCACTCCAACAGCCATTATAATCTTCTACTCTAGCTAGAATACGAAAAGGATGAAGATGTCTTGGAGAAAACCGAATAAGTGCAACATAAGCTGGATAAAGTCCATCAAAAAGTGCATGACCTATATTATAATGCCATGATTGACCAAAATAAAGTGTGACAGATGGAATTATCTTTGGAATAATATTAATACGAACAAATTTTTCGAGGTCAGAATATGAATCAAATACATATTTGTTTGGTACAACAGGCCATAAGTAGAAAGCATCTGTTCGTACAGAAAATATTGGTAAATCTCTTCCTTTTACTGTTAAAATCATAAATGTACTATTAATATAATACAAATTTTTAAATAAGCAAGATTGATTATATAAAGAACCAATACATTGAATAATTGTTTCTAATGTTTTATTCTGATAAATAAATACTGAATTTGTGAACGGTAAAATATGTTTGTTAGTCTCATCTGACAATGAACGTGATAAAATTATACTATTCAAACTATTTTTGCTATTCGATGTATATGGAATTTTTAAAATAGTGTTTCCAGTTTTTAGAATTATATTCTGTACAATAATTATAACAAGAATCATTAGAAAGCTAAGTAATAGAAAACGAAATAATAGACGAATAAATCGTCCTTTTATATTTGTCAACATGATTGACAATAATCTGAAATAATGAAAAGAAAGAGAAAATCAAGCGAATGATAATTAAAAGTGAAACATTTTAATAACTGATTTCTTCACCTATATTTGCGCAGCCTTTCATTCAAAGATTTATTTATAAAAAAAAGACCGATGACAGGAGCACTTAGATGTCAATTGGTAGGTTCAACGTTGATATATCACATATTGAAAAAGAATGAAATTGCTAATATGAGAGAAACGAAAAAAAAACAATAAAAGAAATTACATAAACTTATTATCTATGGCATTTGCGTATCATCCACACAAAGCAAATGTTGATTTACTACTTAAAAGTAGTAAATCTCATTCCCAATAGCGATAGCACTTCACTTTTACTTTACTAGTAAATAGTAAATAAAATATTTACTATTTATTGTAGTAAAGTAAATACCAAATCTTTTTTTAATTTGATATCATCATATTAAATGTAATCCTGCTGACCAGATCTAGATAATCAACTACTAGAGATAGGGCGTAACCTTAGGTCCTCAACTACTATATTTTAGGGGTACCAATCTTGATTTTTAAAAAAGAAAATCCACTGGATGACGTAAATGAATTGCATAGTAATTCAAAAAAAATCAATAAAAAAATAATTCAGTTTTATCTAACAGGGTTCTATTGTTTAAACGCATTTTTTGAACACATCAAGAAAAATAATTCATTATTTGCTTTCTAAAACAAGACCCAAAAATAAATAGTTATTAATACGAATCACTTCACAATGTAGAATTATTCTTAAGATAATGCATTGATATATGATCTAGTTGTTGATAAAACTATATCATCTGATAAACAATATGATCTATAAACAGTGACATTTATTATCTTTATTAAGAAACTCATTAGTTTACCGAAGGTAAATATAATTTTTAAAGTTATATTTTGTGTTTTTAATTTAATAATCATTATTAGAACTACTTTGAATATGATGATTTAAAGAGAGCACATTTGAAAAATTCTAAATATTTTTAGTTTTTATTTTATTTTTTCTTTTAACATAATTACTGATGATAGGTTACGTTTTAGTTTTTGAGTGTTGAGCTAAAATAAAAAAGTTAAACTCCTGTTTATCTAATCTTTATGAATTCTTTTGAATATCTATCTGTACACATTAATTATGCGACATTTCAAAATAAACGACAAAAAAGCATATTATTGCTCATACAGAGAAAAAATTGCAGATTCCTTTTAAAGTGATAACCTCGTCGGTAATTCTACTAATAAAGTTGGTTGTACGAGTTGTCATTCTCAGTTTTCACTATATATTACTGTGAAAAAAAGCTTTAATAATACAAATATACTCACATATGATCTTATCAATTCATTCGATCGACTATCAATAGTCTTTTTTGCATATTAACTCATATGAATGTTTGTTTTTCTTTTTTTTAAATAATAACGTCACAAAATATAAAAATCAATCTTTTAGAAATAGTATTAGTAGTTCAAGTATCAAAATTATACGGATGTTCCATAAATAATCTGACAATAAGAAATCTAAGTATCTTCATTGTGGCTTGAGCAAACGAGCTGATTTTTTTATCAATGATAGGGACTTATTCAAAGTTTATCCCCACAAAGACATGCCTAGAGAAACTCTTTGTTAAATATCAATATTGATCCCAACAAAAAAATTTTACTTTTTCACAGATGAGAAAAAGAATAATATATTTAACAAAGGACCTCTCTAGGCATGTCCTTATGAATATAAAGCTTGAACGTGACTCTTTTATTGATAAAAATATCAGTTCGTTTGCTCTAGTCTTAGTGGAGATATTCAATCTTTTCTTCGATAAGGTGGTTTTTGCGACATTCTATACAATTTTTTTTCTTGTCTGTGAAAAAGTAAAATTTTTTTGTTCGAGTCAATATTGATATTTAATAAAAAGCTTTCAGCGCAATCCCTCACGGGATTAAAAATGTGAAACACGATATACCTATTCCGAGTAATTACTTCAAAGCTGTGTTCCATGTATATCCGAATATACTTGGTCATTATTCCTTACTTTGCAGCATTGAACTTCAGCAAGGAAAAGCTCTAAAGATATTTTAACTGCGTAGAACTAGTTTATACATAACCTTTGATAGTCGTTGAAGACACATGTCACCATACGCGACAGGCTCCGAACGGCATTTCTCATGCTGTATAATAGCCTCAAAAGCCATCTATCTGAATCTGTGACTGCTTATAATATTCTATCTGTCACGGTCGGGGATGCTATCATGGTCTTCGATCACTGTCTGTGACGGTCCACAATAATTTGTACTCAGTAGCCTTTGACCTATGTCTGTCACGTCTGTGGGGCGGGAGGGGGGGGGTGGGTCCAAATTTTTACTCCTAAACTTCAACACTCTCTTTTAGATCGTGTTTCACAAAAGTCTCTCTAGGCATGTCCCTATGAATATAAAGCTAGAACATGACTCTATTATTGATAAAAAAATCAGTTCGTTTGCTCAAGTCTTAGTGGAGATATTCAATTTTTTCTTCGATAAGGTGGTTTTTGCGCCATTCTATACAATTCCTTTTCTTGTCTGTGAAAAAGAAAAATTTTTTTGTTCGAGTCAATATTGATATTTAATAAAACATCTCTCTAGGCATGTCTTTTTGAATACAAAGCTTGAACGTGACTCTTTTATTGATAAAATAAATCAGTTCGTTTGCTCAAGTCTTAGTGGAGATATTCAATCTTTTCTTCGATAAGGTGGTTTTTGCACCATTCGATACATTTTTTTTTCTTTTCTGTGAAACAGTAAAATTTTTTTGTTCGAGTCAATATTGATATAAAATAAAAAGTCTCTCTAGGCATGTCTTTATGAATGTAAAGCTTGAACGTGACTCTTTTATTGATAAAAATTCAGCTCGTTTGCTCGAGCCACAATGAGGATATTTAAATTTCTCATCGTCGGATTATTTATGAAACACCTTGTATGTATGAAACAATTACATGCTACGTATAATCAAAAATAGGAATTTGTACAAAAACTTTTCATGCCGTTGTAGTTCAATTACATTTCAATTAAGTAAATAAACAGAAAAATCGTTCTATATCATTGATTGCCAAATCCAAGGCTTTTTATTGCGTGGAATTCTATTACTACGTATAGAGAATTGTTGTTTCTCTAAATTTATGTAAAAAGTACTGTCATTGAAGTAATCTTCGTGTGCATTTTTACATATATTCACGTTCCTTACATTGCACATAATTAACCTGTCGAATTTCCCTGTAGTAATAGAATGGATTACAGCAGATGATCCTATGCTTTTCAAATACGCTTTTGTCCAATCTACATCTTAAGATTCACATTCAGTATGAGTCATAATCTTATTTATAGTGTTCACTAAAATATTTCTTTTTTTTACTTTGCTTATTTTCCACATCTTCTTCTCTTTCTTTCGTAATACTATATCCAATTGATTTCTCCCATTTCCAAATAGTATTGATGTTTATATAGTTAATTTCTTTTTTCGTTGGTTTAGTTATTAAGGATCTTTGAAGCATTTGCCTAATTAATTGAATGTTTCCTTCTTTGGTACTAGTATTAATAACTTAATAAAAAATCTCGTTTGATTCAATAAAAATCAAGATGCTGTTAATGATTACTTTTGATATCAACACTTTCACATTTCTTTAATAAAGTCTTTTTGATTAATGGTCGTTTTTCACCTTTTTTTGTGCACATAAACATTCGAAAATTTTGTTCTGTGTTGTATACCTTCATATCAATACATGGAACGATATATTCCTTGTTATCATATACACCAGAGGTATCCACAGAGTAATTTTTGTACCCTGCCCTGCTCTTGGAGAAGATTAACTAGTTGTAAAAAGTTTAAATAGCTATAGAGAAGATTAAATAGCTATGGGAAGTTTAAATAGCTACAGAACAATTTAAATAGCTATAGAGTAATTTAAATAGCTATAGAAAGTTTAAATAGCTATAGAGAAGATTAAATAACTATGCAGAAGATTAAATAGCTATAGAACAAATTAAATAGCTGTGGAGAAGATTAAATAGCTATACTAAAGCTTAAACACAAGGGGGAAAAAGCGGATCCTAGGATCCGTCAGAATCCATGAGGATCCAGTAGGATCCAGTAGGATCCAGTAGAATCCAGCAGGATCCAGTGGGATCTATTCCTTGTAAAATTTTGAATAATTTGCTAAACAGTCTAAGCTTTGTTGTAATTCGTCTAGAATTGTACGTCTACTCTTATTAAGTGCATTTTATTGAAATATATATATATATATATATATAATCAACGAAAAACAATGAAATCGAAATGGAAACTAATTATTTCTGTTTATTTGTTTGTTGTACCCTTGATAATCTGTCCGACGATAAACAGTTTTTGATAGTAGTCAACAGACGTGCTGCTGTTTGTTTATGTAAATATTTTGGTTTATTATTAATCATAATATGAAAATAATTATCGTTTTTCATTGGATCAATTTTATCAAATATTTTCATTCCTTGGAAGGTTTCTTTTGATGTTATAAAATGATAATCATCTGGATCATCTTCAACTGAATCATACACTCCAACTCCAACATTTGTTTCGGAATTTTCAATATCATTTTGAATATTATTATTAGTATCGTCTGTACTATCCTGAAGATCAACTTCATTGAAGTAACAATAATCAACTGTAGATTTTAAATCAAGCTGTTGAAAAACAAATGAATTTAATTTTTTAATATCATTGAGATCATTTTCTCTTAGTACTTGTAATAACTGCAAAGAGTCCATGAGTTTTTCTGCTTCACGATAAGCTTTAATGATAATTTTTTCTATATCATTTATTGTTGTTGATGATGAACTTAAATTAATCGCAGATACTGTTCTCGCTTTATGTTGATTCTTGTGATGAATTGGAAACTTTAATGGACATTCAACATTATCTCCTTCTATGGATTTAAAATGATTAAGTATTGAAATTTTTTCAATTTTATTTAAAAATTGGGATATTGAAAAATTTGTTATTGATAAAAACGTACTAGAAAGAGATTGTGCACTACGGAATGTAGTCTCGCATGGCTGACTACTAAATAAATGTGTATTGAGAGTAGAAGATGACAAAGTTCCTTGTAATACTAATATTACTATAGATGTTAAACAATGTATGTTAATTTCTATAGATAATTATGTAGCTCTAGTAATAAAAAAATTATCTTTTACTTTTTGAGAATAAGTTTTTTTTTGTAGCTGAATGCTAGACCTAGAAATGAATAGTAAAATAATTAAAAAAAAGTGGAAAAATTCCTTTTCTTTTACCACCAAATCCGATATGAAAACGTAAAAATCCAATCATAGTATAAACGCATGAAGATATCAGCATCCGCATTAATGTATATGTAATGATAGCTAAATTCAATAGATATAGGTAGATATAAGTACCTTTCGCATTTATTTCTTTTAATAAATTCAATATATCATCCGATGTGATTTTTAAGCAAGAAGAGAAATTTTGTCGATCATTGGGAAAAACATCTGATCTTACTAAATTATGATCTATTTTGGAATAGTTGTCAATTATAAAAAATAAATCATTAATATGAATCTGATGATTATTGATAGATAATGTTGCAATAGTTGATAAAAGTCGATTCCTGATCTTTGTTGCAAGATGAATACCATCTTGCATGCAAAGATATATTTGCTTTGTTCTCATGAAAAAAAATCCATGTTGAAGGAATATTAAATTGAAGTAAATTTTTATTTTCATTTATTAAATCAATATTTGGTGTATGGGTGAAAAAACCTAAAGATATTTGCATTGCTTTAAGATAACCTGCTTCGCAGTCACTTGAAAAACCAACAATGATAATATTTTTCTTTTTGCATTCATTATATATGTAAACCCATTTACGAAGAACATCGATACCTATATATTTACATATATATCAATTCATTTATAAAAAAATTCAAACCTAAATATTTATTATCAGTTCCGTAGGCAGAAATAATATACGGTCTCGAATGAATTGAAGGAGAATTTTTATTTATTAATGGTTCAACTACATTTGCATATATTAATTTGGATTTTTCAAAACCTTAAAACCATTGCTGTAATTCATTAAAACTATTTGTTTGAAATTGATTTATTGAAGGTAATCCGTTTACTAATTTTGGTGAAAAACCAATAAATGAATTAGTTTTACCGTCATAAGAAACTAAACTAATAACACTGGTTGAATCTTCACACTATAAAAGTAAAATACATAATCAAATCTTGTGATTTATACTAGCAGAAATAGTAGAAGAAATAAATTTTAGTCGATTCTGATATCTTATAGTGAATATTGATTAATGTTAAAATTAATGAAACAGAATACACCAATATTTACAGGATTTTTCTGAAGCCTGATGAAATCGAGTGAATTCTTTTATGTTCCTGGACCTAATTGATGATTGACTTTCTTCTCTTAATCATATCTTCATATGCTAACAAATTCCGATAAATTCATGGCAAATTAAACAAAATAAATTCACAAAAGCTTTGTCTCAAATGATATATTATTCTCAAAGTACGTACCACAAAAACATGATTTGAATCAATTAAATCTAAATATTTTTTTAAAGAATCAACTCTGAATTCTCCTTCGTTTAAATGTAAATTGATATTTTGATTATAACTTTTTAATGTAGTAATAGATGGTAAAGAACCTGGTAAGTTTATTCTGACAAATTCATAAGCTTGATGACCAGCTAATATATTGAAAACTGACGCAAATTTGTTCACAACAGGATCAAATTGGTAATTGTTACTAGATCGATTAATATTTTTCATGAGATTATTAACAAACACATGAACAGATGATTTTGATTGATATTCTGTATTTTCATTATTAATCTTTACTAAATCACACATACAATTATTCACTCCTTTAATTTGATTAGTTGCTGTTGCTGGTTTGTAGTGATTTTTTAATAATTCAATAAATTGTTCAAGATTAGATCGAATTCCGGGTCGTACAATATAGCTTGAATTATCAGCTATAAAACAAGCTCGTTCTTTTAAATTTAATATATCTTTATTATTTATTTGGAAAAATGAAAATACATCTGGTATTTGTAATAAAATCCTAACATTTTTTATTCGTTGTATTTCAAGAATATCTCCTTCAATAACACCAACAAAGTTTTTAACGAAATTGTAAAAATTTTCATCAGTATAGGACGGAAGTTCATCAAGAAATGATAATAAATCTTGTTCCCAACTAGCCATATCAACACGATAAAGAAAAAAAATATATCTGCAAGAATTCCATTATTTAGAAAATCAATTAATTTCTGATTGAGTTATTGGAGATGAACAATTGTTTCAACAAATTCAATTCTATCTTTATTTAAAACAGGTAAATTTCACATAAAAGAAGAACAAAGACTATAAACTAATGTACATTCATCATTTGGAATAAGTATTTAAATTCAACTAAACTCTATAAAAAAATAAATATGAAGTACATAGATAATATATAAAATAAAGTTTAATTTATAGACTAAGATATTTTTGTTTTTTTCGTATTATCTAATAATGACGACGTTGGTCTTTTTTTATTTAAAGAATCAGAATTGGCTAGTATTGATATATTGGTGCTAATTTGTGAAATTTCATTTAAACTATCCATAATTTCTTCGTTAAAATTGATTGTTTTTTCAATGTAAGATAAATATTATTCTGATCACAATTGTATGAAGAATTTTTGCTTTTGTTTAATGCTTGTTTTTTTTCTTCATCATAGTACAGCGACTATGCTTCAAATGTTTGAAGTACTGTGAAAGTTGGAATGACTTAGCACGTAAACGAAATGGAACTTTAATGGTTGATTTACAACTACATGTGATATGACAATCAATAAATGTATCTGATTGATTTAAATGTATAATGTAATCATCACCATGTTTTAAAATAATGTTTTCAAAAGTATTAATTGAGTATTCTGCAATACTATCAACAAGTACTTGTATATAATCATTTATTGGCATAACATTAATTGCTGTTGTAGGTGTTGATATTAAAGACGAATCAATATCACTTGACTTGGTTTCATTTAATGGAAATGTATTTGAAATAAGAGGATTTGTAGTAGAAGAAGATGATGATGATTTTGTCTTTTTTCTTTGTTTCGAATACTTGCAACTTTTTTCTTTAAGAATTGCTATTAAGTCATTAAAATCCGTTTTAACACCTGCTTTAATAGTTATATTATCATTATCTTCATCGACGAAACATAAACTATTTTTGAGGTCAATAAGTTCTTTACAGTTAATACTAAGGACCGAAAAAATATCCGATACCTTCAATAATGTTCTAGTATTTTTTATTGATTGTATTTTTAATAAATTCATTTCATCAACACCTAATAGAGTTTCAATAAATTGATAAAATTGATCATTCGAGTAAAAAAGAACTTCATCAGGTAAATTATTTAAATTCATAATGATTACGTATGATGTCTTCTTTCAAAAAGAGAAGAAATTTACTCGATACCAATAGAATAATTTTAAAAGAAAGAATATTTTTTTATCATTTGACGTTATTCATGACATTTTCGTGGTATAGCAAGGAGATAACACAAAAAAATATATAAACTATTATGAAAATTATTTTGAAAACAGTTAGGAGTAAAATGTCAGTGTATTGTAACATCCCTCAAGACAGATTTTGATTAAATACTCCGAAATGTTTCTATGAATTATTCCATCTTCTTTTCCCATTTTTGTTAAAACAATATAGATTGGATATATTGTATGCAATTCGTTAAATGATCTGTACTTCAAAATTTTATTCGATAATTATAACCTTTTCAGAAGCTTTCTATAAGATTTCAATAATCATGCAGATTTGCCTTTTGAAGAAGACAATGAGAAGAAGAAACAGCATCAAGAATTGTCGAAAAAAAAAGTTCTTTTCATGTATACGTTTTAAGACGATATCGGAACAAGACTAAAGATTTAAATCGGCTATTAACATCGGCTTACTAATAATTATCAACATTTACCAGAATCCACCAGGATCCAGGATCCGCTTTTCCCCCCTTGCTTAAACAGGACTACTACTGTTATAATACATATACACATTTATAAAGAAAAAAAATTGTATCTCTTTTGAGAATGAATCACAATCGAGGTATAGGAATGTACAGTGAGAGTACAGGGAAGTATAATGGATGTATAGGGAACTACAGTAAGAACATAGAGGATCACAGTGAAGGTTCTGGAAGGTACACCTGGAGCACACACTCCACAAGTCCCACTTTCTGCCCTTGAGTCTAACCTTTCACAGGGGTCTATAGTATATACTATTGCAAAAGATTTAACGTTTTCTATCGTAGTTACCATCAATAATATGAAGGTAAATTTGAAATAGTTTATCATTGACAAGTTTTTGTTATTAACAATCACTATTTCTCCATTTCGTATATTAAGAGGTAGATGGGAAAAGTCTTTACCCGATGGACTGCATCTGTATAGTTTGATTCTAATAGTAGTTTCTGAGCGATTATCTACATACAGAAAACCTGATCATATTATTGTGTAAGATTACTTAAATATGATAAAAATGTAATTCGTTAGATATGAAGCAGTGATAGTTCCTGGAGTTAGCTGAAAATGATCACAAATGCTCGGGTAAATTCTTTTCTCTCTTATATTAATTTCTACGATATGTACAATTGTTTATAACATAATGCTGAATTTAAAAAGATTTATTAATCCTCATAGTATTAAATACAATTTCTTGCAAAATGTTCACCATTCTGACATAAAATATATTGAATTCGGTCAGTATAAGATAGACAATCTGAGAAAAAATGAATTTTTATTTTACAATTTCGATGATATAAGACATATAAGGATATATTTGACTATCGAGGAATATATTGGAATAGATGGGAATGTCCGAATAGTTCTTTCCCACTTGTATCATCATCAAAATTGTACGAATAATTTTTGCTGTATCTGTACATTATATTAATCTATTGATGTTCTATTCATTGATGACATATTAGATCGATTTGATTATCTTCATACTCCTTTTTCTAATACTATCCGTTCATATTTGAGCACTGATTCATTTTTTGTTGTTTGATTGATATCATCTTCATGATATTCTGGTTACTGACTACTTTAATATCAAAATCCAGACACTGTATTATACATTTCATCTATTTTCATTAATTCTGTGCAAATTTTTATTGATAACTATTTAAAAATGATCATATATTGTTACATATTGTACAACATTCCCTATAGAAGAATCACGATAGATGTCCTATGATCACTCTCTACCATCTTCTGAATACCATTCTATGTCATATTCTGTAGTTTTCTTATATGTTCACTTATGCTTTCTTAACTCTCTATGTGAAAATACCTGAGAATGATAATAAAAGCTCTAATATCATAATAGATCACTTTGTGTTTCATGACAGATGTGTTTTGATCACATCTTTTTCACTATTGACTTGTCTATATTTCGCTTCAATTACCATCTTATTTTCAATAGTCATTTTATCATTGATTTCTATTCGACTTTTTATCAAACTATCTCGATACCCTATACTTGACATGTCGATGCTTCTTGTGTGCTTTTGTACAACTAGCTACAAACGTTTAATCAATGATATGTAGGCTACATTCACTGTAAATTATAGATCAAATCAGGCCACCCTAGCTATTAGAAGTTGAACACGGATTTTTTTATACGATTTTTATTATATTTCTCATCAAACTAGAGTACACCCATTACAATTTATCCATTATATGTATCTGTTGTGTGCATTTTTATACTCATTTGCTCTGGTATCACAAATTTCATGTGCACTCGAGACAGTCTTTGGCTGCTCTACCACTCACTACTATTACTATTATCCCTAAATATGCGAAATCTTTCTGATACAAGGTTACCACCGTTTCCGCTTTTTCCGTTTTTTTTTCTGTCTTTTTGGCTTATCCTCGATTTTTGATGGAATAAATTATTCTATCTAGCTAACATTTTCTTTGACAAAAAAGTGTGCACAGTAAATTGGTTACCATATCCATGCATCATCTATTCTATATGTTTTCGAGGGCAATTTGTCAGCTGCATGACGAAACGCTATATCTAGAATTTCCATCTTTTAAAAATTACTTTGCTTTAAGTCAAAAGTATTGATGTCAAAATGGAATATATGTTTAAATTCATCTTTATTCCGTAAAACCTACTTCTGTTGCATAACATGACTGATACAAAGTCATTCAGAGTATCTATAATAAAATTGTTTTCTTTTCTGCTTATGTATTAGATTTGTGTACAGTGAGGTGCATTATCCTGAAAAAAATGTTGTTATATATTTCTAGTCAAATCTTTCAATTTTATGAATGAAAGTTACTACTTAATATAAGATATTTAACCCTTTGGAGACGGGCGACCCCGCATGGGGTCACAGTGACTTTCTAGTATTTTGAAACACATAGATTCCTGTGTAGTATTAGTTTTCATGAAAGTATTTATCAAAGATTTTTTTAGTACAATTCGGGCTATCATTAGATTACTTTTTCTGATAATCAATAGTGGATAATAATTATAACAATGTTGATTTTTAGGAAAAATTTAGCTAAAGTCGAAAATCTTTGCAAGAAACGTTCCTATCTCTATAGAGATAAGGGAAGTTGGTTTCATGCATGTTCAAGTAGAGAGTTGTAAGATATTTGCAAGTGTTGGAAATATCCATGTCTCACTTACTGGATTATTCCAACATGACATATTCTACTTTTTTCCAGTGTGTTATCATATGTTCTATACTGGACTTGTCCCAATATCGAATCTATTGGAAATCCAAAGAGCGAAAAGAAGGTAAGACCACCTTTGGAAAATCCGATGAGACTTACTGCACGCCACTTTCCTTCACTAATTCAAGGCTATACGACTGAAGGAACATCTGAACGGACAAATAAGCGAAGGTATCATGTCTGCTGTAATAGAACAATAGATCAAAAAAAATGCTAAAACAAGATATGAGTGTGTTCAATGTAATGTTGGCTTATGTGTCGTACCTTGTTTTGAACTGTATCACACGTTGAAAAATTTCTAAAAACGCGTTTTTATAAAAAATTTTGTATAAAACAGAAATCTAGACTGATTTATGAAATACACAGAAAAAGAGAAATTTTATCTTTCTAAAAAAATCCCGTCCCCAAAGGGTTAACTAAAATTTTTGTATGTATAAGACAAATGAATCGCTAGTATATGGCATTAATTTTGTTGTTGAGCGGGTTAAGCACAACGAATTTGAGTCAATAAACAGTTTTTATACCTAATGAGAGTCATTTTATTCCTACACATAACTCTCTATAGCTATAAAATTTCACATCAAACTGATTTGATGAATTTGAGTGATGATTCTTCCTAAAATAGGTGAATTTCTAAAGTATGGTAATGGTATGAATCCGTACAATTAGTGGCTCCCTATTAAGATTCGCTTGATTTATCCATCTTAAAACTTCGATGAAATTCGTTCGTTATCCTATCGTTCCTATGAGGGAATGGAATACTTAGATAGGTTTTGGGCAAGTGTGACAGAAAATTGGATCCGTATTGGTAATATTCACTACAAAACTTAGGCATGAAAAATTTGACTATCCTCTTTAAATCTGCAGAGGATGTAGTTAGAGCGTTGTTTATTTGTAGACTCCTGTTATGAATTCATCAGTTGGTAGAAAAATTTGAAAATGGCTACTAGCTACAGTAAAAGTGTGCTTCGAAGAAACCTTCATCTTCCTGTTTTATCGGGTTACAGATAATCAACAACTAGCTGATATATGTTGCTAAATATGCTCTCGATACAAGTATTTTAAAAAAATTTGAATCCACTACCTCTATTGTTGTGAGAAATTCAAAGCATTTGACTAGAACTATGTGTACAAAAGAGTAATATAACAATTTTCCGCAATTTTTTCGCTTTTAAAAATTTTCGTTCCGCTATTTTCCGTTTTTCCCAAGAAAAATTCCGCTTTTTTAACCCGATGAGGGTAGTGTCCCTGGTAAAAACTCTCAACCTAGTGATAACATTAGTCACATTTATTGAATAATAATATAGACTCGATATATAAGTGTGATTATTATTTGTTAATCCATCAAGTTTTATTTTTGTAGAATAGGTGTATAAAATGAATAAAGAACATAAAATGATGATAAATAAAAGCAAATTAGAAGTCAAATTTCATCTGATAGATTAAGTAAACAAGTTATACTATGACAAAGATTCTTTATTTATGATGAATCTAATTCTTATAAAATATTTTTGGTTAGTAAGAGAAGAGAAACAATACTGACCAATATTATTAACAAAATGTTTTATATTTTTACTCATTTTTATTTTCAATCTATAAATTTTTTAAAGTCATATATACAATATACAATCAATTTTTCATGCCATTATAATTATTGTTCTATTTAATGCGTTGTAAATAACATAACTAATATTCATGATATATCAAGATTTCCTTCAACAGTGAAATCATATTTTTGAACTAACTAAAGTTTTTTCTTCATTAATAAAAAGTCTAAAATAACATTTACATAGGAAATATTCATATTAGTCTTATTGAAAAGTGGTTGAAAAAGTTCCAGGAAGTGATACTTCTAATAATTGTAAATCTTTTGACCAATCAGTAAAAGCATAAGATAAATTTTCTGGTATAACAAATGTATCTCCATTGTTTAATTTTTCAATAGTTTCTTCATTGATATGAAGTGAAAGTTGACCAGTAAGAATGAATATGAAAACAAATTCAGCTTTATGTTGACATATTTGAGGCTTAATATCACCATGAGTACGAGTAATTCTAACACTAGCTAGATCATTTGTTGCTACACTAATTCCTGTATCTTGATATTCAAAACCTGGTAATCGCCATGATTGCCATTGTATATTATTTTCTGTACTAATATATTTAACAAAACGTTGTCCATTATAGTTACATTCAGATTGTTGATCTGTATTTGGTAATTCCATATTATGATCTATATAAGTATCATGTACTGCTGGACAAGCTACTTCAATAACTTCTAGACCAGGAGAACTTTCAAGAACTCGATGACGAATAAGAGGAGGTTGTAATATACAATCTCCTGCATGAAGAATAAATGCTTGTCCTTGATTTTCATATACAAGACGTACCCAACCTTTATATACATAAATCATTTGAAATCGAACATTATGATAATGTACATGATCAGGTACAGGTCCTCCATTCGGAATTTGAATATGTGATGCAATAAATCGATCACCTTGACGACCAGGAATTAAATCACGATAATTCATACCAGCACGTCCTTTAACCCATTGTGCATTGGTACTCATTCTACTAATAATAAGTGATTGCTTAATGGGTGGTAGAGAAAGTTTTTGAGTAGATTTTACTAATTGTATCTTTGTACCATTTGGTGCAATTAATTCTGTATTTTCATTAGTACAAAGATTTGATTCATCTGATAATAGTAAACGTATGATACCAGTTGATTGATTTGATTTATCAATATTACGATCTAATCGTATATTAAGTCCATATCCAGACATGACAATAACTGATGGATCATCAGCTGGTGAAATAATATCAACACGAAATCCAAGTTGTTCTTTAAAAAAATTAACTGTTTCATCAAATGGTGAACATGATAGAACTACTTGTGCTGATTGAATATTTTCCATTTTTTAAATGAAATTCTAAAATAATATTTCAAAATAAAAAAAAATCGTTTTTTTATGATATCATCTATCTAACAAGAGAAGAAGAATATAAATGATATTGTAAAAGATAAGTAAGATTTTATTTCTCTTTTCTTCTTATATTAAAAGTTAAAGTCATATGAAAGGCAAACAAAGAAAAAGAAAAAGACATTTAAAACAAATAAGTTCAAGTTCATTATATAATAAATAGTAATATAAAAGTGATGGATTTTTTTTTTTAATCTAAATATTATCATTACAATTCAAATTGATTCTAACGACATAGTTCTGAACTTTTCCTCTTCTTCTCGTCGTCCGAAGAGAAAGGTGAACAAAGATAACAGAGAGGTGATATACGATTGTTGGCTACCCGTCGGAGAGAGATGCATGGCTCAGTATATCATTTTCCTTTCTAATGTAATTTAATTATACAGATTATCAGCAGTTAACGTATACGTACAGTCATATTCTATTCGTATTTGTTCAGAAGAGAATCTATCATCATTAAGTAAGCATGTTTCACATTCATTCAAAAAAAAAAACACAGTAAATGATATACAATAAATTCAAAAATGACATCTTTTTTATCATGGTATATTCATGTTAATTTATAATTTCTAATCAACGATTTTTAAAAAGTCGCTTCTTTTAGTAATAAAAAGCAGTTTGATCATAGATATAATCGTTATTACCATACAATCACATACAAAGTATTCAATAGTATAACTATAAATAAAAACAAGTAAACAGAAAGAAAAAAAAACCAAAAGGTAACATGGCTTACTTCCTTTTTTTTTATTG
>JAJEKB010005224.1:0-14860 GCA_022393335.1 Macrotrachela quadricornifera | reverse complement strand
AAAAAAAAGGAATGCGTTATGTCAATTTACAATAGTTTGAATATTCTTCTAGATGTTGACTAAATAATGTTCGCTTTTATGATTTTGACTGTTGAAAGAGAGAAAAAAAGAATAGTATTTTAAATTGAAAAGCAATCTTTCAATGTAAATATAAATTTGTTGCTTTAACAACGAAAAAATAGAAGACAACAAATTTTATTTTATAAATGTGATTAGTATATGAAACCTTTTAAATTTTGTAAACAAAATTCTTTTTTTACGTGAAATTTACAATTAAAAATGTATGGTTTTTATTTTATATATAATATCTATTAGATATGAATTTGATATTTAAGATTATTTATAAGAAAGTATTCTTTTGATTGTTATAGATGATTCAAGAAATAATAGAAAAACATGTCTGATATATTGCGTGTTACAAATATAAGTTATTTCTGATGCACAATATATCGATAAATTCAGTAAAAGAAGTAAGTGACTATTTGGAGAGACTCGAAGTGAGAACTACTTTTCATAAGATGTACTTTGGAAATTTGACGTCAGTATGTTTGTCTGAAGAAATTCTTGAAAAAAAATTGTAATTACTTTTTCATCATAAGAACACATTACTATTCTTGTGAAAAATGTCACTTGGAAAAGCTATTTTATTGATAATCAATCTTGAAATTATTTATTTATTAAATTTTTTAATTCAGATAAGTCAAATGATTAGTTTTTTCATTACTATTATGAACAAATAAGATGATCGATTGGTATAATTAATGATTGTCTTCTTTTTACATTAGTATCATTCTTTGTTCTTGTGACGAGTGTATAATTTATTTATATTTCTTCTAATAAACCAATACGAAACCAATCAACTATATCACATTCTTTATTAAATATAAATACATTTAGATTTTCTGAAGAACAATCAACAATATATAACTAGATGAAAATGGTATCAATGAATTATCAGATAAATAAAACGATTGACATTTTCTATTTAAAGAAAAAACATGTAAATAATTATTGACATCATCAAAAAATCTGAAATATTCCAACGTTGAATTAGTATTTTAGTTATAGCAGATAGTGCACCTTGTATCATTACACATGAATTATATAAATGTTTACTAATCTCATGTAATCATTGTCGATAAGCATCTTTTTACATAAATAAACATATAAAAGAAGTCTCGATCACGTCGAATTTCTTCTGATACAACCTCAGCCACCGATATTATTAATTGTAAGGAAATTATATTTCTAAATAATAAAATTTCATCATGTACAATAACTCGATGAGAAAAATGTCGTAAATGATCCAATAAATTTGTAACAATCGCTAAATCAGTGGTCATACTTTTTGCAATTTCTTTCAGTTTAATATGAAGGTTTTCCAAATTACAAATTGAAACCGCTAATATATATATAGATTTTGTAAATACTTAATAAAGATGTTGGCATTAAAACTTCATCAGTCTTCAAATTATTAACCATTCATCACTTATATACACTACCTTTTAACTCAGTATTTTAAGAATTTCTTGAGAAAAGTAAAATAAATATCTACGAATTTGTCAGTATGACTGGAGCAGATGCACCTACAAAATGATTTCGAATGGTATGGTTAATTATGCTGGTTGCATTTCCTATTATGGAAATAACAATAAAATGGTATAGATTATGATCTATTTGATGCTGCACTATTTTACACATTTATTTTACTTTTCTCAAGATATTTTCAGAACAGTAATTCACGAACAGGTATTTTGTTTTTCTTAAGATATTATCAAAATACTGAGTTGAAAGATAGCATACATAAGTGATAAATGGTTAATAATTTAAAGAATTATGAAGTTTTAATGCCAGCTTCTTTATTAAGTATTCACAAAATCGATATATATATATATATTCAGAGTGACGTAGATTCTCTGCAGTTTGACTTAATTTGAGCTGTCATAAGTTGCATACATATGCATATGTGGGTCTGTGGTTTGAAAGCCGCTTTATGTCAAAATGGTAGAAAAACGCTACGTAAAGGGGACTCAAAACGAGTATTAAAAATACTATCAAAATATATCAAAAATAGTACCAAAATGTTCGCGATGCGCTGAAATCTATCAATCCATGTAGTTCTCTGACCGATCAGTCGAAAAAATGTTAATGGGCCGTTTTGTGGTCAAAATGGCTCTTTTCTTTCATATACTTTCTCAATTAAAATTTCATTTCAATATTCTATTTCTGCCCTGAGAGTTCATTTTTTATGCATTTTTCATTTTGAAATCATCTAAAATATTCTTTTTTATGTTTCTTCTGTAAGGGCTTGACAAATGAACAAAACATACATCATAATTTCGATTGAGAAACTTTTTAAGAGACTGCTTGCAACATAATGAATTGCGAATTACTTTGTGTGAAAGAAAAACAAATTTCATTTATTATTCCATTTTTTATAGACATACTCAAAGTAATAATCCTTATTAGGGCTTTGAATGATGCAATTCATAAAACTCAATGAAGTTTTTTATTTTATTTGTTTGCAAGGCTTGATTTTGCAAGGGTAAAGCTATGTCTCTTTTTTCCTTTAATCAAAATTAGCTATTCATTAAAAAAGAAATTATTTTTCTTCAACTGAAAAAAGACAAACACAATCAATAATTTACATTTCAATGGATGAAGTAACTATAATATGTAGAGATATAATTATAATAAAAAATATTCTTGGTTTTACAAACTAATATTTTCTTCATACCTATCATTTGTAATACTATTTACTGAATATTTACGAGTTTTAGTTTTTTGTGTGAATGAATACTCATTAATCCGTACGAAATGAGTATACTGGTTTGTATTCTTTTGAAATCTAAAATGTAATTTATATAAAAATTGTATTTGCACAATCTCGCCTGATACTTTTCTCATTTCATCCTTGACCATGAATGCAATATTAGAAAAAAAATCATTTGTATCTCCACCATTTTTTTCCTCTATATTTTATCCTTGTTTACCATTACATTCGCATGCTCTGTGTATTTGGTCCTGACTTCTCATTTTCACGGCTTACATCCTGTCAAATACATCATATTTGAAAGTCCTTCTTAGTCTCGATTCTTTCTTGTTTTAATACGATTCCATTGTTGTTAACGGCTGTAGTCACATGTATGTCGATTTTTTTCTTATAATTTTAAACTTTTATATAAATAGTTATTTATTCAAGTAGCATGATTTAGCTAATCTATTATTGAATATGTATGTGAGGTTAGACTTAGTAACAGAAACAAATTGCAAGAATCAGATACATCGTGATGGAGAGCTCTGTTTGTGCAGATGTTATCTATCGATGGAAAAATAAAATAAATAACAAGCCTTTCTTTTGTCACATTTCCACTGACCAATAGCAGTAACAAAGTATGAGAGAAAAATGTCATTTAGAGATTCCATTTAAGATGGCGAGAGAGTCTTCCAGTATCATTTAAAGAAATATAGGTTTTAGATAGTTTTTTGATGAAGTGTTTATGTATCGCTAGATGGACTAATTCATTCTTATCATATAAAATATTTTAATGAATAATGAATAGCAATATTTGCAAATAATAATCCCTGTTTTCTTCTTTTGATACAAACTGTTTTGTATTGTTCTACATAACAATGCTAGGAGGAAAGTAAGGCTTAGTTTTTTGCTACCTGTTTTGTCGTTGTTTTCACATAAGTCGCTAAACTAGCTGGTATCTGAAAATGTCATTTTTAAATTTTTTAGTATTTAAGAAAGATAACAATATCATGATTTATTATTTATTTCTCTTATTCTACTATATTTCTGTTGATGCAAAACACTTTAATGGAGGTACCCTCACATGGAAACCTGTGAATCCTTTTGATAATTCAAGTTCAGTCTTGATTACTATCAGTCAGTCCTACTGGTGGTCGTATCCAGCTATAAAATGTGCTAACAATGTACCTACATCAACTAGCGGTCGTACCAATGAAATCTCAAATTTAACGTGTGTTGCTGATTGTTCTACTGATGGTGGTTATTTCACTGCACCTGTTACAACTCTAACAGATTGTACATCAGTGAGTTCTTCCCTCGGCATGATGACAAGTCAACGCTCAACGAATATTACACTCACCCTAGGTGCACATTTCTACCTTGCATACATAGGGAACGCTTGGTTGGCGTTGGACAATCCTCCTAAAAGTAATCTTGATTGGTCGATTTTGACTTCGATTGATCTTCGAATGCGACCAGATGGTATTATTAATACAGCACCAGTCGCAAACGTAATTTCTCCGCAATATGTCATTGTGAATTGGACGGCACAGATTCGAATTCCTGTCTCCGACGCAAACATTAATGATGATCTACGTTGCCGATGGTCAACATACATAAGTGGATATCGAAGACGAAGACAAAATAATGAAGACTTACTTCATAAATCAGCTATTAATACATATAGGAAATCAATTATAGACGAAAAGATTGTACGGAGTAGGAAAGCAATTCGAGATTGTTCTGATAGCCAGTGTGCTACTCAATGCAGTGAGGACTGCTCTTGCTCCTGTTCTATTTGTTTAGATACTACTTGTAGTGGTTCACGATGTCGAGATAACATTTGTAAAGCTATATCCGCCACCACTCGAACAACACGTGCTACTACCAACACTCTGGAAACAACTACTATCGATACTCCAGGAACACTAAAATCAACATCATCGTATCCTATACGACAGGCAATTGATGAATGTGGTGGTATATGTTATCCAAGTACTATGCCCAGTGGTACGACTTTATCTGGCTGCACTATATCGCTCAAAGGTCTTGTACCTAACACTTGGTATGCAGCTGCTATTCAAGTAAGTGAATTACACATATGACGATGATTATTTCATTTATCAGGTTATTGGTTAATTTGACTTTTCAAAGTTTTTTCGTACGTTATAGAAGCTGTAACAAATTCCATAAAGATTAGCATAGGATGAAATGTTTCTGAATCCTTTTTAAGAATATTGAAAAGCATATTTCATCTTCAATGACATTAATCAAATGACATACCCTACTGTTACTTTTCGTCATAAATACTTAGTTTCATAGCTTATATCAATATAATTACCTGTTTGCCTCTAGGTTGAAGATTTTTTCAACGTGACAAGTACTACTCCGATGAGCTCAGTTCCAATACAGTTTCTCATTTATGTCCTGCCTGCACCAGAATGTTCAATGGCACCTGCCATTAGTCCTGTAACTAGTTGTTTGGAAGTAACTGTTGGTGTTTCAACGACTTTTGATCTATTTGTCTTGAATTTATGTGATCCTAACACGGCTTATATTGCCGATATTGTTGTATCGGTAGAAATTACCGGTATGCAAAAGAGTAATATCACAATTTCTCCAACGGATACATCATTAGTTTATGTTACATTTACTTGGACACCTCAAGCGAATCAAATAGGTCCTCAACAAATGTGTGCAATTGCCTATACAAAGTGACTTCGTTTTAATAATTTCTGTCGTTTCAATTCATTTTTTCTGTTCATTAGTGAGCAGCTTCAATCTGCAGAATATTGTGTTATATTCAATGTAACAACATCACTTGAACTCTGTGTAACAACAACTACAACATCTACATCAACAACTTCAACATTTACATCAACAACTACCACGTCTGCATCAACAACTACAACGTCTACATCAACAGTAATAAGCTCTACAACAACAACTATTATATCTACATCGGTAACTACAACGTCCTCCTCAACCTCATCCATGCCAAGCTCTACAGTCATGACAATATCAGCAACAGCCATTACTACAATACTGTGAGTAACGCAAACTGCTCCTATCAGAAGACAAATAGCTACACCTGTTGACAATTCCTATATGTAATAGAGTTTGACTCGGGTTGGATTTGATCAGAATAAAGTGATCGATGTTGAGATTTACGTAAGAAAAACATGAGTTTTGGATGAGATAATGACCCCTTTCTTGTTAATTTTGTGAGTATCGATACAGATACACTAAAAAAAGCTTAATCTCTGAAAGAACTTGTTATAATCGATCAAAAGTACATTTAAAATCTCTAGTTGAATCAGATTGGTCAGGAAATTTTGATCCATATAAGTCTCTCATATTTAAAGAGTGCGTAAAATATTTTTTTCAAGGACACGATAACCCTATATGTTCAAACAGCATCCATCATAAACATTATATCCAATGAAAATGCGTCGAAAAATAGATTTATCGATACTAAATAGTAAAGGTTATAGAGATTTTTTAGTGTCGAATTCAAGAAATTACTGGAATTTTACATAATACTGACATAGAAAAAACTACTGTCATGAAAAAGTTCAAACAGAATTTCATTCAAAATGATAATAACAAAATATTATTAATCTCTTTGCTTATGATGAATATGACCGACAATCAGTATTGAGACTATTAGCTTTTTTTTAATAACACAAAGATGAAACGAATACGAACATAAATAGTTTCAAATAACTGAATGTTTGATTTCCTGTTGCTCAAAACCTACAACATATATTTTTAGAATTATTTCATTGTAATGATTGCGTTTCGTCTCCGATAGCATCTTATTTCAGTTACATTTTTCATCATTATTTCGACAGTATTAGGTCAAGTGTCGAATATTTCTGTTATTCATCATGTTAAATAAGATCTTGTTTGAACGACCTCATGAAGGTAATTTTTCTATGTCAATATGATGTAAAATTTCAGAAATTTTTTGAATTCGGCATTGACAATTTTCCACAACCATTACTATTTAGTATTGATACATCTCATTTTTGACACATTTTCATTTGGTATAAAATTTATTACCGATATTATTTGAAATCATAGCATTACTCTCCTAAGAAAACTCCTTTTATGTATCTTGTATAATTTCAATAGAGTTTATATTTGAATCAGTTTCAAACACAGAAACAGTTGCAATTATTAATAACTGATATATTGATCTAGCAGACATAGACCTCAAACTGTGCTTGTTTACATAAATTACAGAACTAGTCTGCTCGATAAATCTCGCTTGTTTGTAATGCAAGACAGATGCAATTATGTATACAATAATATTTGTGTATTAATACTATCGAGATATACTGATGACGTGAAGACCTTTATTATTCTTCTATTTTTAGAGATACAACGACAACCAATGATTCAGGTGAGGCTAACATGACTAACGATATTTTCTTACAACCCATTCACATTTTACTTGAATACAATGATTTGACTTATTGAAATGATGTGTATGTGAATGAAGAGTATTCATTCTCAAAAAATTGGTGTTATTTTTGTTTCGTTAATCAAATAACTACGTAAAATTAGCAGTGTACATACAGTGTCTATCTATGAATCATATACAACGTTCCAGATTTTTAAAATTCAAGTTGCTAATCACATTTATATATCAAACCTTCGAATTTCAATCTATTGTCATAGAATGGAAGAAAAGACGAAAGATATCTCTTTTGTTTTGTTATCGAAAATAGAATATGACATAGTGTAGGCTGCTGGATGAGATGGTAAATGTTTAGCAGATGATTTTCAACGGACAAGTTTAGGTCGTCATATCACACACATTTTGCTGCAACATGATTGTAGATTTAGACGAGTGAAAAAAAATCTAATAAATAAGTCTTAGTTAAAATCTTTCTTAAAATAGCTAAAAATTATGATTAACAATTTAGAATAAATGGACTTTTAAAATATTAAGAAATTTCCAAATTGTGAAAATAGAAGTGATATATATACTTGTAAAGAATTTATATTGTAAATTTTCTATTTTAATAGGTACAGGTCCGAGTTGGGGACTAATTGCAGGTATATCGTCGTTGGCTTTACCATTGACACTATGTGCTTGCTGTTGTCTGTATCATTTATTATGGTAAGTTCTCATAAGCAAAGAGAGAAAGTATTAATGTTCTTGTGAAAAATAAAGTTCAATTTCACATAAATCCAAATGTAATAAATTGCCAAATCAAAAAATTCCATAAAAATTAGAAATATTACGAAACTAGTCAACCTAACAAATTGTATCTAATATTCAAACTCAAAATGAACAAGATCTTGCTAGCAACTCTCATTGTATTCGAAAAAGATTCTATAGAAAACCATAATGAGTGGGTTGTGTCTCAAATATTCTTTTTCTCTCTCAATTGAATTCATATTGCAACTTCTTTTAAAGGTTCATCAAGATTAAAGACATTTCTCACTGCTAGTTAGTTCACATAACAAAATGCCACTAGATAATAAAAAGAGAATTATTGAAGTTTTCGGCAAATTATGAGATAGTAATAGATTGTGTTTACTTTAAATCTTTTAAAGTCATTTAATTCCTTATTGATATAAGTTAGTTTGATTATATAATAACAAAGGTTTATTTGGATAAACCTTTTTTCTTACCAGGAGTCCTGCTGCAAAACATCGTCGACAAGAACAAGAAGAAGACGATGAATGGCGATATAGTCGCTTATCTTCAAGAACGGAAAGTATGGCACGGACATCTTCGGATATAAATGAAAATTTTCGAATAAGGAAACCTAGCAAAAGTTATCAAGTATATAATATCCTTTCTAAAAAGGAGTCTGCAAGTAATAGTGGTTCAACTATCGAAAGTGAGCCTAGTATACTCGTGTCATTGTATAATAATACAAATGGAAGGCGTACTAACAATGCTGTAATACCTAACATGGAAACACAATCTATCGAAATGGGAAATGCATGGATGCAGCCACAAATACATGAGACAGTCATTGATGATACACTCGCTAATCGACAAGTTACATTAAAAAGATGTTCATTGAACGAAATGTCGAATCTGAAAAAAGTAAATGACAATCTAAATATTTGTCGTCAGGTATCTGATCAAGAAAGATTGAAAACTTCTTCAAGCTTACCATCAAAAACTGATCACGGTAGCACTTTCCAATCATCGCCAAACGAAGCAACCAGAATCGAACGAACCCATAGTCTTGGTAGTGGCATATTGGATTTTGGAAAACTAGCTCGGAAATATCTTCTTGGAAATGGACGTGAGACTAGAGTTTCCCATATATAGAATCATCATAACAAACATTTCTTCTACAAAGATAATCTAGCACAATCTCTTAGTTAATAGCTATCGTATCATTTCTCTCTCTACTAATATTTAACTCTTTCTTATTATCTTTTTCTTTTTATTATCTATCCTCTAATCAATGTTTTTTTTTTGCATTGATTCTTATTTCCTTTTAATACAACTGTTGGAGATATCAATCCTGATAATGTAACAGCTAATCTCTTAATATATTGTATTCAGGGGCGGCGGAGCCATTAGGCTTGGGGAGGCCCAATATTTGAAAAAATTTTAGGATCCTATTTCAAATTAAATTGAATGTTCTAAATAGTATCAACAAAGTTTAGTTTTTATATATCTTTGCATGCACGAATGCTAAAACCATGATGATTTTTTTTTAAATACGTTACCGGCGTTCTCTACAACAGCTGTATCAAAAAATTCTATTGACTTCTACTGAGGTATTTTTAGAAAATTGAAAAACGATGTATAAAAGGTTTCTACTTTTCATAATATTAAAAATAAGAAACATCTTGGAAATAAAATCTATTTTTCATTTACTTTCGCACAGAAAAATGATAAAAATTAGATTGCTCTGAAAGATGTACCGTTAAATTTTTTATAGTATACAGAAAAAAGATATCCTTGGACTATTGAAAGCGATTTTGGAAGGGCAAAATGCGAAGATGTCAGAGATACTGTTATTTATCACTATAACATTTGACTAATAGCGTCACAAATGGCAGGCTAATTATCAAAAGCACGTCTTTTTGTACAAAAATGCACTACGAAATACTGTGATACCATCAAAGTGACCGGTTTCGTGTTCGAAAATCGTCTTAAAGGATGAATAGCGAACAATTAGGCGATTAGTTATTTAAATAGAGAAGGGAATTCAACTCAAAAGAGTAAAAAATTATAGTCTCATACATCTTATAGCCTTCATAAAAATCGGTTAGAACAAGTCAAGAGAACACTGTTTTTTTTAAAAACTTCAAGTTCTGTGATTTGTTTGAGCGAAAATAAATGAGAAATAGATATATTAAAAATCTTTTTGTTCTTTTCAATCCAATGGAAAGTAGCAACATTTTATGTATCTTTTCTTTCAGTTTTGTAAGAGCTCATCTGAACAAGTCAACAGAACTTTGTGGTGCAATTGTTCCACAGAATTCAGTAATAGTTGCAAGGATTCATTTTTTCGAATTGTTCTTTGAATTTCGATCTTCATTTTATCACCAACTGGAAATAAGTAACACAAAGACGACTGTCTGACTGAGAGTGACACCAGACAAAGTTTCGGACGAGCACTAACTGAAGATCAAGTCTTACTCTTCCAAATCATGAATTTTTTGGTATCGTTAAATTTTGTCGTATTCTATCATATAGATAAATTCTATGGTTTAACAAAATTCAGTAAATCAAAAAAATGAATTACATGACACGCAAATTCAGGATTGCATCAATTGAAAAAATTTCGAGATTATATGATCTGTCTGTGCAAAGATATATACAAAATCGACTATATTTAAAATATGTTGGAACACTCTGTATCTCTTTAAAAAAGTTAGAGTTAGAAAACTAGAAACTTCCTCTCTTCCTCTATATCACCTTTCACCTTTCTATTCCTCCCTCTGTTATGGTCTGTGAAGTTTTGAGCCTCCCCTAGAGTAGAATTGTTCTGCCGCCCCTGATTGTATTATATTATTAATCTAATGTTTTATTGCTATAAATGACATGTCTATATTATTTAAAACAAACTAATTGTATATACGATGATTGTGATGTTGAACATGAGTTACAACTCTTTAACAATTATAAATTATAAGTCTGCTAACATTAAACTTTGATTAAAACAAGAATTTGTAGAATAACTACAAATACGTATATTTAGTATTCTGAAAGAATCTTGTCATTAATTGAACGATAATATGAACAATTAAAATATAGTATATTTCAACTACCTAGTAAGAACAATTTATGCTCTACTTCGTCAAAATATTATGCTGCATAAAGTGCAGTTGGATAATCTTTCAGGGCATTTTGTGTAAAAATATGATGTTTTTTCAAAGAAATTTAATATTATTTTTATTATTTATTGAACGTTTTAAAAATCACGTATATTGAAAGATCAAGTCATTTACAGCTATTTTCTTGTTATTTATCAACAGAACATTGACATGACTATTCATAAATTTGACATTTGCTATCAACAGAGTTTTGCAAAACTATATATACAATGAAATATGATTACTGATAATTAAATTTAATTGACGTGACATGATTATTTTCATAGTTCTAATATTATTATTATTTGAAGGATGAGAAAATAGTAACTAATACAGCATTTAATTTCTTCGATTGAAAGGGAAAAAATTCAAAGTTTATAACATAAGTATACAATAACAAGAAATAGAAATCACTCCTCAATTTTGTCATTTCTAAGGATGACTACATTTGCTGAATACAGCTGTATTGTGGCAAGCCTCCAAGTTGGTTGTGTTGTGCTTTTTATAGTTGTTTCTGCTATTATTGGTTTAAAATCGTCATATTTTGCATTTCTCGATACAAATTTTGGCATAGGTTTAGTGTCAAAGAATGATAAAGAAATTATACTCGACGTGTATGGAAACCAAGTTAATTTCTTGGCACATAGAAGACTTCGTATCGCTCTAAAGATTCCTGTAATAGTCTGCTTCTATATAGTATCAATCGTATTCGTCGATGGATGTATTTTATCAAGACATACTCTTGCATTAAATAGTATATGTCCAGCAGAATATGTAAGCAGTTGCTTCTACTTTGACGCTGCTTTTAGTTTCAATTCAAACCGGTTCTATTGTCCATCCGGTGAGTTTATATCAGCTACAAATATGACAGCGGAATTCATAATGTGTTTTACATGGGAGATCAAATCCCAAACTGTAGTAAGTATTCTCAGTCAGTTAGGTGTATGTTCAAGTATTCTAGCTATTCTTGGTTTTTTCTTCAAATGTCTTTATCATCTTGCACGTGGTAAATGTTGGGGAATTTTCTTAACGATTGCTCTTGGACTAGTTATGATCATTATACCTATTATTTTATGGACGGTCTTTCACATTATTACTTCATTTATTATTTTGATGCTTTTAGCATCAGCAATCGCTTTGCTTTTAGATGCCTTATTTCTAGTTCGTGCAGTGAATATATCAAAGTGCCAAATTACTATAGACCAGTCGAATACATTGAAATGCAAACAAGTTCATCCATAATCATTAAATCAGAATATTCTTAAATAACCTTTTATTTTGTCAAACTCTATTTTGCTTTCAAAATATAAAATTAATACTCGATACAGTTCTATTTTATTTATAATATATTCATCAACATATCAGTCTTTCTCTAAACAGTTGATCGTACATAATTCTCATAGTATTACACTAATTATAGCACTATAGATTATTTAATAATATTATTTCTTGATTGATTTAGATCGATAGTTATCATTAGAGAATCAATAGTACAATTGTGAAGTCATTTTTTTTTGAATTTTCAGAATTGCAAAGAATATTAAATCAATTTTTTCATTTTTCTTTTATCGGTTGAATATTAAAAACATGTCGTAAATCATTACAATATAAATATAGTGATTCTAACAGGTTTTTTATTGCTAATAGAATGAGATTAATACTTTGTCTATTCTATTTATTTTATATTTTAGTCATAAATTTATAAAAATCACACAAAGACAATAAACGGTGGGTAAATAACAGAGCACCTGACATGAACAGAGTGTTTAAGATAAAAAACAAAAACAAAAAAATTCATTATTTCGTTAACATATATCCATTCGTGTTCGTTTTTATTTCTTTGTTTTTTTTTGTTTTGAGCATAATTAACATCACAGTTTAACTCGACCAGTGTCGATATATAACAATACTACTATCATTTAAATAATAAAAATTCGATTGCGTAATAAAATATAAATTGATTGAAAATAACCATAAACCAATAAGATAACAAACCATATAAAAAAGTTTTTTTTTAGCTTGGCCATTTTGAATATCAATTAAATTCATAATATCCGGTATACCAAGACTATTACATAGTGCGTGTGTAATAAATGATGGTATAAAATGACCTGTACGAATAAAAAGAAATGATGAATAAATACCAAATATATATGTATAAGAAAATTGAAAAAGATGAATAAGTATAATAGTTTGTGCTGATAATGGATTACGTTGTTCATGAGAATTTTGTTTAAAATGTTCAACCATATGATGAAAATGAGCAAGACCAAAGAATAATGGAGAAAGGAAGATTGCAGAAAATAAGGATACATGGGAATAAAGTAAACATAATATTGATGAGCGAAAGACAAATTCTATTTGAAAAATAAAAATAAATAATAATAGTTTAATGAGAAAAAAAATATATGTTAAATCTTCAATAAAGGAATTATGAAAGTAACAAAAATAATTTTCTAGAATTCTATTATTAATTTAGCTTTATTGACTAATTTTGTTTTTATTTGATAGATCAATTTACTAAGATTTTATTTTTATGGAGAATTTTAAAAAACATTGTTCAAAGTTGTCATTATAAATTGAAAAACGTAATTGTTTGTGATTACTTCAGTGTTCTATACTACTCTAATCATTGGATCATATGGTAGAAAACGTTCTCCAGTAAAAAAACGAACTAATAATCACATTTTTTGGTGAAGATTCGCTACTACCCAAATAAAATTTCGTCAATTAGTGGGCAAATATGGACGAGCCTATTTCATGCCGACTATTGAATATCTGAGTGATTCAGTGGTTAGAATAATGCAGAGAATTGTGTTTTTTGATGTAATATAACAGCATTGGACAATATGATGCTTTTGACAGGTATTTGTTAAAAATAAAACCTTGATGAACTTATCAAATATACGAAAATAGATTATTCGATAAAGCTCAATTAATAATAAAATTATTCTTATAAAGTTCTTTTAGAACATTCTATAGAATTTGACATTGGAATATACTTTGTCTAGAAAGCGAAGATGGATTCTAGACATACTAATGCTCACTGAACAATGAAAGCATCTAACATTAATAAATCCTGTTATATAATTATGTCTAATAGCTGACTAAAATCTTTTCTTTTAATAACATAATCATATTCATTGATCTTCCATCCATGTCATAGGACGCTCTATTACATATTCTCAAAAATACATTTATGTTTTGCCACTATTTCAATATCTACCTTCGGTGAATGGTGCGACAAAATAATTTCGAATAAATATTAATTGTTCATTTGTATTTTGAAATGATAAAAGATATTTCCAATTATATTTATAATATTTCCAATTATATCTATAATATCTCCAATCAAATAAATCTATCCATTGTAAAATTGGTCCAAGATATAACATTAATGTTAATAAAATTGGATAAAAAAACAATTTCCATATTGAAGAAATATTTGTTCGAAAGCCTAACCATGTATTTATATTTATATTTGTATTACATGTATGATTTAAAAATAAATAAATTAATGAGCAAACAATAAATACTGCAAGAAATCTTCGTTTAATTACATTTGAATGATTACGTTGATATCGATTAGATGATGGAGATAAAACATACAAACCAAGTACATAAATAGTAGAAAATGTTAAACAAATAATAATTGTTGAAATAAATGAAAGATAATCAAATGGTGATATATAATCCATTTATCTAGAATGTAAGACATAACAATAAATTGATCGATATTTTTTTTAAACTCCTCCTTTATCATATATATATATATTTATATTATCTTCACTGTAACAC
>JAJEKB010005221.1:0-13857 GCA_022393335.1 Macrotrachela quadricornifera | reverse complement strand
AACAAGCTCTATTAGCTGTAAAAGTTTCATCAAATTTGAAGAAAGTCACCGGATGGACCTGGCGACTTCTGGTGGATACACCCATATACAAAATTATCTTTTACTTTGATGTTTTCTTATACTTTCTATTGATAATATATACATAATGAGTAAATGAGGAAGAGATTGTTTGAAACAGAAACAGTCGTTAAACAGTACCATAATTTGTGATTACGATGATGCTTTCATAGAAATGGTCTTACAATTATCCATTATTATCCTATATTTTTTCTCTTTCTCCTTCTACACTCGTGAAAAGTTGATAGGATATCAGTAGATAAAACAAGTTGCTATAATGTATCGACCATTTTGTCTATCACAACAGAAAAGAAGAAGGAAACATATGCAAGAGCTACTGGCAATAATAATATCAAGTCTATAATAAAATTATCCCATAGTTATATTTCTATACATCTCTCTGTTCTTTTCTTCATATCATCATTACTACTAATTCATCAATAGATATTTGGATGTTACATCTCTAACAAACTAAGGTAAAAACATGTTTAGAAACTCCCCTTTTTCTGATTCACCTATATCTAGCTAGACAACTAGTTTTAATTATTAAAGATATATGCAGGTATTCATCTGTTTAGTCATTCACTGAAGTGTTACGATGAGCACCGCTTTGTATATATTTCACAAAAACAAAAAAACATAATAGTAGAATAGGAATGTCAGAACAGCAGAAAGTTAAAAAGGCTTTGAACATGTATCGTTACATTTAGAGCATGTCACAATAATTTCCTGCTCCTAGAAAATTCAAATAAAATTATTATAAAAACAGTTCCAAGGAAATTATAAAAAATCGATTGAATTAAAGTCGATGGTCTACAGTTTTTCTCGTGTTATATCATGCCGTTCAATGTAATGACGAAAGCGATATTTTGTTGATTTTCATGTGTGCCTTTTTCTTCCAGTCGAATCGCAAAAATCATAAGATTAAACTACTTTTTCTAATTTCATTGTCCGAATCACTAACTTCATCATCATCATCATCATGGTCGAAGATCGTTTCTAATTCAACTTCGTAAGAGGCACAGATGGAAATATCGTCAATTATCTTCAGTAGGTAATCGGCGCTATTTTCCTCACGTGGATTTGTTCTCAATCGTCGATGGTCCGAACCTTGTCTTTCAGTGACTCTATCGACTAATAAACTCGCATATTCCGAAGTATTTATTGTATCACTCTCTTATCTACCAAAGGAGCAAAAAACAGTCGATATTGAGGTCCTTGAGAGAACGTGATAGAATGTGTGTAATACCCGTCTTTCTGTTTCGCATCGAACTGACGTCTGTACGGTGCTTGCATATGTAATAAAAATTAGTTTGAATGTCAGGTACGAGAGAAGAATCTGAGAAATTTTTTCTTGAAGTGATTACCTTAGCATAAAACTATTCGTATTTATCATTTTCTCGTTTGCTCGATAGTTGTGGTATGAGTTAAAATCACTACATCGTTCTATAACTTGAATATGCAATATCACAAGAAAAAAAAAGGGTTATGGACACGAAACCTTCCAGGTTTGTTCTAGTCTAGTAATATCCTTCATGTTTCCAAAGTATGAGCTCTAAAGTCGTTAATCACTGTGGGCAGTTCCCTCGTTAGGAATTTATTTTAATGTGTGGGTATTTCTTCTTTATATTAAAATGAATCTTAACCCGCCTCAACCTTAAATCATATATTCCATTTCTTTTTTCGCAGATTAAAAAAATGAATTTTGTAGAGATAAGAATTAACTATGCTTTCGCTTAGAGCTGCTGCACAAAAGATGTGGAATGATGAAGAACTGTAGATGAGTCCGAATTCTTTGAATTTTGAACCTATAAGGATTTCAGAACTCCAATGTTAATAGAGAATAAGCAGTAATTGAACTCAGTTGTGAACGAATTCGAAAAACAAAAACAACGTAAGAAACTCGTAGAACTCATAGAATCGATCAACTTTAAAGTATTCACAGCGCTTAAGAGGTTAAAGAAACCTAGGAGACTGCGTTGATTGACTATACTTTTATAATCTGAGAATGTATGCTAACGAGCCTTTGTAAACTTATAAAGAGGACTGAAAACGATACTTCGTGGATGTGCAGTTCGTTATTATGTCGACATAGAGAAGAGATAAATCTGGTGCACTGATTCTAATATCAATATGTTGATTATGCAAATTCTTTTCTGGAAATACGATCAAGTTCTGTGACTATCTAAGTCACAGATTGAATTCTATGATATCGTCAATAGTGTATTCTTATCTGATACAGATTAGTTATCATGCTGCACCAGAGCACAGACAAAGTAGGAGTGTATTATACATACAGGAGAAAAGTTATAGTTTCATTTACATTCTAAAAGAATCCGCTTTCCAAAAATATTTTCTTGGTTATCGAACATTTAGAAACCAAAAGGTTCTCGAAAATACCAATTTTGGCATTCTGAAAACATTAAGAATATCCTATTAAATTGCTGAAAACCACGAAGATATTATGGAAACTCACGTCGCCATAGAAATTGATAGGAAATCTGAAAGAGTATGTAAAAATGCCTTTTTGGTTTTTGTGGTAGTTCATCAGAGGCATAAGGGTTTCTAAGATAACTCAGCGATAATATAAGAATTTCTGATATACTTTTTATCTAAAAAAGGTACAGTGCTTTTCCCTAATTCTGCGGAAATTTTTTTTCTATTTTTTGTTTTCGCTATTGCGAAACCATTTTACATCCGATCGCGAATATTTTTTTAAATCTGGATTCTCCAGATTCTCCTCTTTCAAATGATATGTTGTTCATTTTTATATCTCATATTTTCATGTTGAGACAATCGGTCTACGAAAATGGACTTCACTTGATAGAATTAGGGTGCAATTCCTTAATTCTGTTTTCCAGAAGAAAATTGTCCCTAATTCTGCGTTTCTAATTAAATACATAGGAAAAAAAACTTCGAAGAAAAATGTTTTTTTCTATGTTTTTCGAGGGAAATGGAGGGCAGGTATGCTAGACATTTTTGTAGAGCGGATCAAACTCTACTATAATCCAAAGGTTCAACAGAATTGTATCTTTTTTGATTGAGATATGAACCTTGAAAGGAAGATGCCTGGAGGTAATGGAAAACAAGTTGTCCCTAATTCTGCATTCCAGCAATTTTTTGTCCCTAGTTCTGTTTTTCAGTCATTTTTTGTCCCTAATTCTACGAATAGTAATTTTGTCCTTAATTCTGCATTCCAGCAATTTTTTGTCCCTAATTCTGTTTTTCAGTCATTTTTTGTCCCTAATTCTGCGGATAGTAATTTTATGCCTAATATGAAATTTTAATCATTTTTTATCCCTAATTCTGCGCATAACTGATTTCTTTGTCTTACATTATATTAATCAGCTATTTTTGTAATGATACTTACGTACAAAATTAATCTACATGTAGATTAATTTTGTACGTAAGTATCATTACAAAAATAGCTGATTAATATAATGTAAGACAAAGAAATCAGTTATGCGCAGAATTAGGGATAAAAAATGATTAAAATTTCATATTAGGCATAAAATTACTATCCGCAGAATTAGGGACAAAAAATGACTGAAAAACAGAATTAGGGACAAAAAATTGCTGGAATGCAGAATTAAGGACAAAATTACTATTCGTAGAATTAGGGACAAAAAATGACTGAAAAACAGAACTAGGGACAAAAAATTGCTGGAATGCAGAATTAGGGACAACTTGTTTTCCATTACCTCCAGGCATCTTCCTTTCAAGGTTCATATCTCAATCAAAAAAGATACAATTCTGTTGAACCTTTGGATTATAGTAGAGTTTGATCCGCTCTACAAAAATGTCTAGCATACCTGCCCTCCATTTCCCTCGAAAAACATAGAAAAAAACATTTTTCTTCGAAGTTTTTTTTCCTATGTATTTAATTAGAAACGCAGAATTAGGGACAATTTTCTTCTGGAAAACAGAATTAAGGAATTGCACCCTAATTCTATCAAGTGAAGTCCATTTTCGTAGACCGATTGTCTCAACATGAAAATATGAGATATAAAAATGAACAACATATCATTTGAAAGAGGAGAATCTGGAGAATCCAGATTTAAAAAAATATTCGCGATCGGATGTAAAATGGTTTCGCAATAGCGAAAACAAAAAATAGAAAAAAAATTTCCGCAGAATTAGGGAAAAGCACTGTATATTGGAAAAGCTAAATAAGTTTGAAAATTTTTCTTTCACGACCTCAAAAGTTCTTGAAATTTCCAGAAATTCGCAAAACATTCCGCAGAAATATCTTATCGAGATATTTTTGTACTTTTCGTCAAATACATTTGGTATTTGAAGATTGATTTCCGATTTCGATTTTACACAGGTTTGATGGGTTTTCGTGTAATAAAAACTGTTCGCAGTCACTATATTTCATGTAACTGTACATAACTGCTCTCCGGCATTCATGTATCTTCAAAGTCTTAAATCGTCTTGACTGAACTTTCATTATCAATACATATCAAGAATACTAAAAATTCAACTTAGAAATAAAGGATGCAATACAGATATAAAAGCTTTTTCAACAGAAATAAAGTCTAAGAATAAAAAAGAGGTTAGAGAAGGACATAGGAGATTAACGGTATAAAACAATGAGCTAGATATAAGATATAATACATTTCTGAGATCAGTATCTCATAAATCAACATTAACATGTATTTAGAATTTTCAAATTTACGGAATCCTTCGTTCAGAAATCTTCTGATGGTTTTTAATAGTACGTTTTTTAGGAATGAAATTATGTTGTTAGATAACTAATAATGGATCCGTTGCTAATTGTGGAGTAACGGATGACGAAGCTGTTGCGACCTACTTGCTAATGTAACAGTAACTTCTCGTCTCTACTTTTAAGCTTTATTAGTTTGCAGCGCACTAGTGGACTTTGAAACTATTGCCACTCCATGAAGTATATTACTAAGTTATCTACATAATGGACATAATATGTAATCTTCTGGTGGCACTTTCGACTTCTCAGGATGATACACTCTTTATCTATATACGCAACCTTACCCCTATTCTTTTCTACAATAAGTGGGCTACCTTCTGCTCTAACCTTTTTTTTTGTTTTCCCTCCTGTATATATTGATTTCTGATCATCCCACGTCCATACTGAAAAAAATTAAATGTTATTCGTTTCCTACACATTCATGCACATCATCAAGCACCATTATTAAAATTGCTGCATATATAATGGACATAATGATCACAGTAGGAAAAAACTACAATTATTATAATTCAATCTGTATGCTCGTTGTAGACAATGTCGTTATTTCAGCCGTTATACTTGTTACATCTACCCAGAAGAAACAAATCTTGCCCCTGGAAGTTGATCCGAATTTCATTGTGATTCGATAGCATTCAACAAAATCGGACAGAATTCAAATTAACGAGACTCATCCGAGTATTGTATCAATCAGCTAATTACTCCATTATGTAATCAATTATAAAAACGACAGCATTATAAAACTGAATCAAAGCATTTTCTTCAAAAAGGACCCAATTGCTGGACATTAGATAGCTGTCGCAATCAAAAAGAAATATTGATCAGTTTGCTGCACCTTTGAAAGTACCTTTAGCCCGTGGAGTCTCTTGAGTTCCTTGAATTTTATAAGTTCTTTGGATTCCTTGAGTACTTCGATACTATTTAATTGTACCTAATGACTGCTCATTAGATGATTAATATATAAATGCTAAAAACCTCATGAGTTCCGAATGGATAAAATTCGGTCACTACTGTGCGAGATCATCATCGTGAGAGATTTTTTGTGGATGTCTATATGTATAAATTCACTAATTAAATAGATGAATATGTGAAGAGATATTCTAAAACTGAATTCAGTCTTTAAGTTTAGTATAAATGCAAGTTTCACTCATTCTGCTACTGACAGTCAGATGGCTGGTGGTGACTGAGTGCTTTGAATTTCACTATCAGACCAAAAATTCAAGGTGGTCACTCAGCAATGAATACTTTATACATGCTTCCAACGAAGCTCATAGATACTTTATATTCAACCCATCAAAAGGGACAGCATATATGATGCACTATCCATATCTCGAACTCAATGTCTACAGTCTTCATGCCCTGACAACGAGACCAAATGAAGATTCATATGCATTTATACAAATCGCCAAGAATATGTCATCAAATCACATTGTACTTAGTCGGGTTACTTTTAATATTACTACCGATTTAAAATGGAATAGATATCTTGCATTGCTTTCCAATAAGCCCGAAATCAGTCATATATGGACGCAAGAATATGATTATGAAGAGCAGATATTCATGAAAGTTGATTCACAAGAAAAGTATGCTTACGTCTTAGCTTCTTCATTTATGATCTCTTATGATTTGTCGACAAATAAACTCCATCGTTTTCAGTCAACTAATAACAGGTTCTACGACAATTCCACAGCACAATTCATCCCCTATGCATTCGATCTGACCAACGAACAGGCTGTCATAGTTGGTTTTCTGATAAATGCAATAAGACTAGGCAGTGTTATGATCTATTTTGTTAACCTTCCAACTCTAACTTTACGCTGCACTCAGTATTCTATTAGTGGTTATAACGCATGGAGATCTATGTTACATGATCACAATCTCGATTATGGCATATCAGTTTCGATCAATTCCGTAGGAACATTAATAGCCGTTGGATATAGCCGTAGTGACACAGTGATAATTTGTCAAGTATGTCACAATAAAACCCGTCCTTTGCGATATCAACGACCACTGGGCATGAATACAAGTGAAATAGGTTTTGGCACATCAGTTACTTGGCTTGATGATAAAGGTACACTCGCTGTACTTGTGCGTAAGTCGATATTTCACATTCGACCTCAATTGGAAATACATATTTACAAAAACATCTCGATTAATAATTCATTTGACGATGGTGATCAGCCCGACTTTATTCTTCCAAATAATCAACAGGTATTTTATATGAGTGACGCCAGCCCCAATATGATTGTCATGGCACGATCAAACAATTTGTTAATTTGCGGTGGTTACAGCGGTGTTTTCTACATTCCATCTGTTCAGGCGGGTTACTATGCAAGTCCCTCTAACCAGAAAGATCTGCTTTATTTTATGCAACCAAAACCCTGTGTGAGTGGCACGTACAAAACCACATCCGGTCCTGGTCCTTGTGCAGTCTGTCCGTCAGGGACTAAAAATCCAGGAGGTCACCCAGCGACCAAATGTCAACCTTGTAATTCGACCTCGTTTTGTCCACTGGGTGCTAGTGGCGAAGTCAATCTCGATGACTTTAAGGCGTTCACTCAAACATTTAACTATCCGGATACGCCTCTTATCGACAACTATGACGATTTATTGGTACTCAACTTCTTACCTTTTCGCAAGTCTGTCTCTTGCATCATTTTCTCACCACTTTTTTGGAGTCTTCTGGCCTTGGGATTCTGTTTCATTCTGTGGACTTTTATGTTATTCATCAAACAACGATCACCAACTGTGCTCAACATCTATCGGAAAAGAATAAAACTCATTTTCAAGCGTATCGATCTTGTGAGAGAAGGAGAACGATGGATTGGTGGTCTCGCATCAATTATCATTATTACGATCATCATCTATTCTTCCTGGTTTGGGCACACTTATCTTCATTCATACCCTATAGAGAAATTAGATGCGAAACATTCAGCATGCAGAGAAAACCAGCAAAACATGAAATTCGACAATGCTGTTCAATTGCCTCTGCCAGAAACCAATAATAGTTATTGGAAGATTTTTGATATGCTCAATAATCAATCATTTTGGATGTCCGTCGATTTGATTAACACTAGAGCCGAGTGTAACAATATTGTTATTCAACTCTTAAGAGAGAAAACCATTCCTATACGAATGAATAAAACTAATTGCTCTCTTTCAAGTGACAACATTACCGGCTCATTCAGCTTTAATTTACCCAGTCATACTTCCACTATCAAAGTTGATATGAAGAACGTCCGTTTCATCGGTGCTCTTCGTCTTTGTCTGTATGGATCCTCAAGTAATCCTCAAAGCACTGCAGAGGAAGTTCACATACTACAAAATCTCAAGGAATGTACACTTTTCTATACGGATAATCAAACTATTGGAATGTCGACTGAATTCACTGTATTTCTCGTCAAAGTTATTAACGTTACGAAGCCACTGAGAGACATTGATAAGAAACATTTTCATGGTCGATGGAAACCAACTATAATACATACCGATGATCTCTCGGACCATTTTCGTTTCAATCATTATGGACAGTATTTGCGATACATGCCGGATGGAACGACATTCATTGTTAAGCTTAGAATTGTACCTTACTACCTTCAGAATAATCAATCGCCCATTATTCATCGTCCAGCACTTGTTTTTCACACACTCCTCTTCGTTTTTTTGCTCATTGACACAATTGCTATGATATTTGTCGTGTACAAACTCTGGTGTCATCCTCTTCTTCGACGTCGTCTACCAGATCGTACTAACCTTCTCGAACATGAATTACAATTAACTCACACAGAGGCACTTATTGACGTAAGTTATTTTCTTCGATATTTTATTTGTTCATTTTTAGGACTTCATCACAGATTCTGATGAATACCTATCCTTAGAGTGAAGAATCTTTCTGCTGACGAACAATACTTTGACTAAAAGGTTTTGTCATATAAAAGTATCATGTGGAATAATCTTTCCTAAAGCCTTTCTAAAAAAATGACTGACAATTGGTTTTTCGCAAAATATTCATATTGTACTGTTGCGAAAGGTTTATATATTACATTTATTTATATTTTTATTCTATTCACTATGGAGACTTTAAAACAAGGTAACTGAACATGTTTTTCTCAAGGATGATCTTGAAAATTGTGCCAAATATTATAGTAGTTTAAGGAAATCATTGTTACAATAATCACAGTTTATAAACAGGTTTTCGTGCTTTACAGTTCAGATATTTTTTATTGTTAATCCAGAGAGCTCGATGTCATCTTCGCAGTTACGACTATTTTGCTGAATTTCCAACTTTTCAAAAAAAATATCTATAGCAAAATCTATTTCTAGAATTTTCACCGTCGATTTGCTCATCTGGCGATCTAATGAATATCAACATATTCTAAAAGTTCGAAATATTGAATGCTTAAAGAACCCAATTTTCTAATCTTTTTCTGTAAGATGTGATTTGTTCTTAAACATTCCATATCTCAAGAAGAGATCATATGTTTTTATTGCTAATTTCAAAAGATTCTAATGGCCGTAAGACATATTTGTGAGCAAAATTTCAGGTCAAACTTCTATAATCAACTTTAAAATGGTAAAATTCAAAGTATAAAGATCATGAGAAAGTATACATTGATTGCAGCAACCTATGATACTACAGAATAACTAATTTTTATTTTTGACTTTTTTTAATTTCTGTTCTCAGTCTCTGCCAGCACAATCGCGACACGCAGTTGTGTATACACTTAATCCGTCGATTGAAAGCTCCGAGTCGAACTTGGTAACTAAGACCGATCAAGATGTGCAGCGATATCAGCGGCCAAGAAATAATGAAGAATCTTCAACAGCTACAGGAATCATTGAACACTCGGAATCCTCACAATCTCAACTGACTAGTAAGTGCAAATGTTTCTTCAAGACCATCTGAAACACTTGATAACATGTAATAGCGCTTGTTAGTTATAATTTAAGATATTAGAGTTTTATCAAAATTCAATATAGCTATTGTCAGTAATGTTGAAATATCGTCGAATTTTTCAAATTTCTACAATTTATGTTCTATAGTTCAAAAGCAAGGCATCTCAAATTTACAAGGATACTTCCAACAACAACTTAACGTGTACGCCGAGAAAATAGAACGTCTTTCAAACGACGTTGTCACTATGAAAAATCAAAACGATGAATTAAGTCAAAAATTTACCCATCTCAAGCAATGTCTAACTAGCATTCCTCAAAATCAATCGGAACGAGACAACAACGATGATGCCGATTTTGTTTCTTGCCCTGAAGAACAGCCGTGATACAGTCAAGCGTCTTCAGAAAGAACACGTCGATTGATAAGAAATGTATTTACATTTAGATATCGTTTGTTGCTTTTAGTGGCTGATTACTATATTTTTGTTTGTTATGCTTATACGATAGCACGAAAAATTTACTTCTTCTTTTCAATTTGATTAGTTTAGCTGGAAATTATCTTATTATGTAGAAGCTTGTACTACATCCTAATCATTTGTGCTTTATAAAACCATCTTTAATTTGAATAATTTCAGAAATTCGTACTATGTATACATTCTATAACCAAATATAGTCGGAAATGTAGTGCACGTGCTCATGTTCAGTGCTTCAAAAAAAAACTTGCTCAACATCTTATTGCGCATGACTTGTGCTTATTCTTCGCTAAGTCAAGTATTATGTATTTTGGGAGCAGTCGAATTTGAATAGAAATTGTGATAGAAAATCGCACGCGATTCGTTTCATTGCTTCTTAATATTTTTTACACTTGGCTAACGATGCATCACTAATAAGAAAAAATTTAACTTATTATTTTTTATTATATTCGATTTTTACTTTAAATTTAGCTTTATTTACTACTTAATAGAGAGTACTTTGAACTCCACAGAATGTAAATGGTCTACGACAAAATTGCACTTTTTTTCTCAATAAATTATGATTATGTTTGAAATGACAGACATTTGTTGCTTTTTTTTGTCTTTAGAAATTTACGACATTGGTGAATATAAACCATCTTTATAGGAAATTGGGAAAGGTGTTACACAGGGGCGGCGAAACGATTTCACTTTAGGGGAGGCTCAAAAATTTTTTCGAATAAAAATGTAAAAACAATATTGAAAGAGGTAGAGAGATCTTCAATTGCTCCATCACAACTTTTAAAGATGTATTACTGCATCCATCCATTTACATGCTTGGAAAATGATCAAAAGTTCTATTACATTAGCAAAATTTATGAATTAATCAGCAACATACGCAAAAAAGACTTGAACCTTGACTAAAGAAAACAAAAAAGTCATATGTGTGTCAGTCAAAGTTGAGCTTTTAGGCAATATTAAACCAAGTATTTTATCTTTCATTTCATTAAAAAAATTAAAAATATCTCGATTATTCATGAATGGAAAATTTTATTTTATTTTGTATCACAATTCACTCTTCATATCGAAATTTTGAGTTCGCTAACGATGTATATTGATTTCAGTTAAACTATAGGAAGTGGTAGAGTTCGCCAATGTTTACTATTCGTATCGATTAGATATTGAGAAAATGTAGAGTTTAGTAGTATAGTCTATACAAAGTTGAATAAGTTTTAGGCAGATATAGAGTTCGCCAGTATTCTTCTATTGAAATATTATCTAATTTGGGAAGATGTAGAGTTCACTAATGTTCTCCTATTCAAATGTAATCTAGTTTAAGAAGTTGTAGAGTGCACGAGTTTATTTCATAGAATATTTTTTAATTTAAAAATCTATAGTTTTCTGTCTTGATCAAAAAAGAGTAAGACTTTTTTAAGATTGTGATTGTGTTTGTTCTAAAGGAAATATTGATAGTTTTGATCATCTGATCGAAACACATTCATCTTACTTACATCTATAGAAATTACTCTTCCGACTAAAAAACGAAGGAAGGATTTAATGATTAAGATTTTAAATTTATTCTTATAGTCTGTTTCACAACAGTTTCTATGATAAATTTATTCTTATAATTTGTTTAGAGCAGGTGGTTGCAAGATAAGCAGAAATTGTGACGAGTATTTTTAATCTGTTTCAAACTAACTATTATCACTGAATATTTATGATATATATAGAGCAGAGAGTAGGAAAACGTGGAAAATGTGGAATTATTTCGAACCTAGAGATCTTTAGTACTCTCTATTAAAATCTATTGAAGCCTAGGATGATATAGAGTTCATCAGTGATCTTAACTGAAATCTATTCACCGACCAAAAAAACGAGAAATGAATAGAACCGTAAGTTAAAGTTTAACTTTATACTTAACAAGAGGTACTAGTTCGACTGAAACAATGAATGACTGTTTGTTTATAAAAATGTTTTCCAATATCGTTTTACGATGTTGATGCACTCAAAATGTTTGTTGCAAAAATCACATTTATTAATATACAAACCATTTCGTAGCTTCACGCCTCATTAAAAACAAATTTTGCCTAAAAGTTCAATTTTGCCTGTGACATGTGTGTCTATACTTGTTCTTTTTCTTTTCCTACAATAACGAGATGAATGAAGAAACAAGACGGTCAATTCGACGAGATAGGTTATAGTTCATCTTCTGCACCAGTATTGTAAGAAAAGATAAAAAAAGAGATATACATATAAAGTTGTGCACTTGTAATTTTGTTGTTCTATTTTGAATTCAACACACTGAAGAAAGCTGATGCTTTCGAAACGTATGCGAATGAAATTGTTCGAAATATATATATTTAATAATAATAGCAATAAGAAGAAGAATATTCGAATTATTGTGAAAAAGTAACAGAAAGGGAACTCGTTGCAATGTCCGTCCCATAAAACACAAAGCAAAGATAACTGATTATCAGTTCAAAATCTTAAAAAATGAAGTGAGGATGATAATAAAAATTTTAATGATAGATAAAAATACGCTGAGCACCGTCGATGTGTTCAACGCGTTGACTATCCTCTTCATCGAAAAGTCTCTAGTAGTAATATGTGAAGATGTGTCGAAATTAATACAGTTATAAATGTTTGTCGTCTATCATCGGGCTGAACATAAGCTTTTCCTCAAAATCAAGTAATACTTGTTCAAATAGTTATCACTGCCGAAAAATAAAGCCAGAATGATATCTGTAAAAAATTTTCGAATATCTGAGCCTCCCCAAGCCTCCCTAACTCCTTTTTATGGGAGGCTTAAGCCTCCCCAAGCCTAAGGGCTCCGCTGCCCCTGCCCCAAATGACTATGCAACAAACGTATCATGAGTCAATCATTGCCAGATGAACTCAAAGCAACTTCTTTAATCTAGGATACATTTTATTATCAAATTTTTGTGAAGTGTTCATCACGACACTTTCACCATTGAATATAGGATCCGACAGAAATCTAGCTAGTTTGGTCAAAATTTAGTAAGTTACTTTTCTCAATAAAGGAAAGAAAAGAAAAAAAAAGAGGCGTAGTTTTGTGACTGATCGTATGTTGAGTCGAATAAGATAAAATATTTAACTTCATTGCTTATGCAGGAAAAGTTGATCCGATTACAGAAACGACCTATGCGCGTTGCGCTTGGCATGATTCAGGACGCCATCGTGAACGGTTGCCAGAGGCTGCAGCAGATGTAATAACCTATCTAGACTCAGTTTTTGACACCAGAGCCGAAAAAAATTTTCTCAAGAAAAGCACGAAACAAAATATATTGCATATTTCAGAAAGGATGTGTTTTTCTTTGGAAAAACCGATATCCTACGAGTTTTTCGCATTTTTGTACCTGAAAAAGGTATTTGGGTGAGGTAAAAAGTTGGTTTTCATGATCAGCAGCTTACATTCTGTCAAATGATGTAAAAGAAGAGTAAAAAAATCTACTCGAAGTTTGAATTGCCTGCACTTTATTATCATTTTATAATGTTTCCGGTATAAGAAAAAATTGATGTTTTTGCGATCAAACCATTTATTTTTCACACAAAAAGACTTAGAAGAACAACAAAACTGCAGTTAAAAGAAACACAGACGGTTACATAAAATAATTATAAAAACGCGAGCTATCGACATTTGATTTTAGTGTCGTTAGTTTTGAAGAATTTTTCCATTGACACATTCCTTGCCAATATTTGGATCCACACACTTCC
>JAJEKB010005220.1:0-17138 GCA_022393335.1 Macrotrachela quadricornifera | reverse complement strand
TCGAACCGTAACTTTTTTCGAAATTATCAATGATTTGCGATTGTATAGTGTCGTTCAGGTAACGATTACGCCAGAATTGAACGAATTGCTTCTTGGCATCTTCGTTCTCTTCCATGTCGAGTAAAATTTCTTTGAGTATTTGTGAGTACATAAATAATGACGGGAGCTCATTCAAATCTTTTTTCGAGTAATCACTCGGCGGAATGATAGAGATCGGAGTTAAATCCTGATCACATTGTCGCGTACGTTGGGTGAGTGAACCACAAATCGATTGAACATCAGTATAGACTCCAACTACCTTGTTCCATTTCGTCATCCATGTCTTATCCGTTACTGCATCGCTAGTGAGTATATAAATCGAGTGTAGTTGAGGTATGTCGTGAACACACGGAATGAATTCCTGACCGAGAGTATCCGACACGATCATAAAGACTTGTTCATTTTTCGTATCTGTAAGATATTTGACACATTCAGCGCCATCAGTACATATTTCGATTGTGTCGACAATTGATCGGAGTTGAGTCAATGAATGATGGCAATCGTTATTTGGGTCCAACCAAATGAGAATGTAATTCTGTGAAATAAAGCGGCGTCGTCGATCTGATGAACTGGTATCATTGCAGCAAGATACTTCTTGATCACCTGATGATTTTTTCACTTCATTATTAGCTTCGGACAAGTTCGACATTGCAAATATTTTTCAGTTGCGACAATCACTGAATACAATCAAATATTAGATGACTCATATTAAATAGTCGCATTTTGTAGGGCATGTTTTCATCTCAAAGTACGTTTCGTTAAAAATCGAACGATATCAAAAGATGTAGCGTAAAAAGCTTTACAAGTTACAAAGAGCAACTTATCTTCATACATAAGATTGGCAAGAAGAAATCTTTCGATCATGTTAAAAAAATGATCCTTTCAGAATGACAAAAATATGTCTAACGTAATTTTGAAAACAAAAAGTAAACAGTTTAAATATAAATTATATTTGAGATTGTAGAGTTTCTCACGTTGCATCTTTCAAAATAGTTTGTTCTTTAACGAAATGTATTTTGTAGTGAAAAAATGCCGTAAAAAACGTGGCCAACTAATATGGGTCACCCGACATTTAGTTATTTGGGTGTCGCATTATATGACTCCGTAGCAAAAAAAGTATGAAGCAATACTATGCGCTTAATATTGTTAAAAACAGTACCTTCCATAAATATTTTTATCCGTTTCTTTATATGCACAAGATCAAGAAGAAAATAAAACTGATTTAAATCAGCTTTAAATTCATATTAAATCACAAAAGTCAAGTAAACTCATTTTACATTACGAAAATCACTTTAACTCATTATAAATCACAAAAAACACTTTAACTCATTTGGAACTCACTGTAAATCGGAAAACGGCGGACCGTGAGTTTATGATTTAAAATGAGTTTCTCTGAGTTTTGTTATTTATAACAATCTTATCTGAGTTTTATGAGAGCTGGACGACATCCCCTAAACTCGTAAAATTGTTCCATTTTAGCAGAAATCCTTTATCCTGACAAAGTCAAGAAGAAATCCTTCAATAAAACAATTCCAGCAAAAAATGGTATACTCTTTCGTTTAACAAGAGTTTCAAGCAGAAACCCATACCGCCTAAGAGCATCCAAAAATAAAATTCTAGCAGAAGTCGAACAACCGTTTCTGTCCTGAAAAGCAGAAGCCTAACAGACATAGTAAGATATTCATCATTTTACTTTTTCATCTTAATGAGACTCTCAAGCAGAAATGGATTTTTTTCAGCAGAAACGAATAATAAAACTGTGGATGTACATGCTGATCTCGAATTAGAAATGAAGACATCTCGTATAGAGCTCCAAGTGCTTCTGCTTCATGAATTACGTCTGGGCCACAATTTACCTCATGCTGGAAGACCACTAGAGGTGGAAATAGATCTCTTAAAGGAGCTTATCGAAGGAGACCCTGGATTGACTATACGGTATTTGGCAGAGCGTCTTAAATGCTCTCATATTACAGTGGAACCACATCTACACGAATTAAGCAAAACGTGAAAGTATGGAGTTTGGTTACCACATGATTTGTCACTACATCAGTTCCAACACAGAGTTGATACTCGTATGGAATTAATGATATCTCATCACAGCTATCAATGGCTTTACAATTTTCTCAGCGGTGATGAATAGTGAGTGTTGTATGTTAACCACACGCGCAAACGGCAGTGGCTGGGAGCTGGACAAAAGGTCTAGCAACATCCATAGATGACTTTAATCAAAAGAAGATTACGGTGAGGGTTTGGTGGAGAGTAAGAGGGATGATTTAGTGGGAACTTCTTCCTACTAATTGCACTATGATTGCTGATCTCTATTGCCAGCAATTAGATCGGGTTGCTGCAAAACTTCAGGGGACGCAGGATAGAATTTATTTTTTGCATGGCAATGCCAGACCCCATATGGCAAATATCGACGCGTGAAAAATGATTAGAGCTCACATGAATTACCGCTCCACAACCATCTTATTCTCCAGGCATGGCTCGTACGGGCTATCATTTGTTTCGTTCTCTTTCTAACCATTTGAAGGAGAAAAAGTTCGAAGACGAAAATGATCTGAAAATGGACCTCCACAACTTCTTTGGCCAAAAGTCGCAGGATTTTTACGAACGCGGGCTCCTTTCACTGCTAGAGCGTTGGTGGCAAGTCATAAATAGTAATGAAATATACTTTGTCGAAAGCTAGTTGTATTCTTGATATTAAAAAATAAAAAGAAAATTTTCAAAAAAGAAAACGACAAATATTTCTTGCCAACCTGATATTTTCGAATGTTCTCGGGAGACGATTCATGCTTTGTATTCGATAAGTAAATGACTGCCCATGTAAAAAAAAGGTACGAAAAATCTACTATGAGTACTTTTCGCTAAAAAATTTCGAAAAAGTCCTTAAAATTGTTCACTTCTAAATATTATTGCCTGTGCAAAACGTACTTTTTAGAATACTTAATAATTACTTTTTTGCGTAAAAAGTTCTACATGGGTAATCGACTTATTTCATCTACAATAAAATGATATAACACGCTCCTCAAAATAATACGCAAACTCAACATGACATCTTTTGCTGTTTGAATGTAATAAAGTGTTTAAGATAGGGAGTCACTTTCGTTATCACTCTGTATTTTTTTCTCGTCTAAAAAACGCTGCACTATAAAAGTTCACCTTGAGGAAGCCACGTGCTCATGACAAACAAAATGAATCATTATATTAGAAAAATACAGAACGGATCTATGAGAAAGTTATACTTAGTATTTGACATTTTTTCTTATTGAAGAATAAGCTCTTCATTGAATTAAAAACTCTTATTTGGAACTTGCAAGAATCAAATAAAATTTATCTCAATTATCAATGAACTGAATACTTGTAAATAAAATACTCGATAGTTATCCATCGATCTTCATCAAAAGTCTCCCTCAAAAAAAGTCAATTATTATCAAAAAATTCAAAATTGAAATAACTGATCAGGATTTTATAATAAACTGCTTCAAAAACTACGTTATTTTTTTTCTAGAGAAATGAATATTCAGATTTTTGCATGGAAAATAAGTACTTCGATATAATGTGATGCTATAACCGAGAGATAACTGGGGCAGACTAAGCCTGCTCATCAGATCCTGGAGTTCTAGCGCCAAGCTTCTATTGCGACGATCTGAGTGAAAACGGAAAAGATAGTGATTTCTTCTTCGATATCGACAACACTTCAAAGCCACCACGCAAAAAATAAAACTTCGGGTCTTAGATGATGCCGTGCTAAATCAGTTTAGATTTTATCTAACTTCTCGGATAAATACAAACGCAAACATTTTCACCAGAAGTTTAAAAAGGAAGGCTCTTTGAGTCTGAGAAGAACTTCAGTGGTATGCAGGATTTTAGTCTCTTGACAGTCATTAGTAGTGAGTTAATAAGACAGCCTCAATCATCTAGCGCACTATGTTCCTCATCACCACAAAAACGCTCAGACTGGCGTGGCACCATTAGTAGAAGATGAGTCGAAGTTTGAATCATTGTTTCTAGGAATCATAGTCGACCTTGTCGAGTGCAAGGTCATATGAAGTGAACCAAAATTTGCGTGAGCCAAACGAGAGTCCATAATCCATACTGTGCCCATCTCTTGGATATAGCATAAAAAAGTGGTCGACATGTTTTCTGGTACATGTGGAGTTTCAAATTATGTTCTCCACAATTTCTTGAATTACCTGTATTCCTTACCTGCAGGTCCTTGAGGATTATCTAAGTATAATGCTTGTTGGTTTCTGAAGGCTATCTAAGAATGCTAGTTGTAAGTTTTTTGAGAACTTTTTAACGACAATCTGAATGTATGATAATACTTGTAATTTTTTTGAAAACTATATGGGCATAGTGCCCACCGTTAGGGATATAATAGCACTAATACAGCCCTGGTGTTATTGGTATTGCTAGTGATATTAGTATTGGTGCCAATTAATACCATTAACAATACCGACAAATGCCAAACGAGATTAGTATTGGTGAAATTGATATTATTATATTCCTACGCGTAGTCTTGAGAACATCCACATATATTGTTTTTAACCTTTCTAAGGCTACTACGTTATTATATATATAATCTTCTAAGTTGATCTATGCATAATAGTTATATGTTTTTAATAATATTTTCATTATTAACTAACATCTTCCAACAGACGTTTCGCCAGCCGTTTAATACTCTTTTTAAACAGTTCTGAGCTTCTATCTATGATAGATACTTGTATCCAAAAAATATAACTGCTTTCCGTTTCATTTTTAAGCTTTCCAACATACTTTAATAGAATAAAACATGTTCAGAAAGGCTTTTTTATCACTCTTAAGAACCAAGAAGCGTAAATTTTCGGTGAATAAAAGTAGCATTGTTGTAGTTACAGTCATTAATGATAGCGTCAGAAATGATATATACTGGTGCTATACGAAAATTAACATGTCTTGAAAATTTCGTAAAATGTAAAATAATTGAGAAAGAATTAAATATTATATTAAATGAAGTTCAAACTGCTCTGAAACCTGCTCTGATTGGAGCAATCTATGTCCCTCCTGGTACACTACCTCCTTTCCAGATATTTAGCAGGTATAGAGATAAACCTTTCTACATATTTGGAGATTTTAATTCCAAGCACACAACATGGAAAATAATCCTACTGGTATACACATGTTTAACTGGTTGGAATCAACCGGCAACGAGCTCATCCAACCACCAGAATATACATCTCATCGTTCCGACGCTACAATAGACTTCGGAATCACTCACGATTCTACAGGATGGAATTCTACAGTACTTAAAGATTATACGTCTGATCATTGACTAGTCCTCTTTCAATCTTCTATAATGATAGAAAAAAATACCTTTTTTCGCCAAACTAATTGGAAAATATATACCTTCTTTCTCTCAAATCTCTATCAATATTGGAACTCACTTGTATACAACTTTGATACAGAAAATTTCTTTACACTCTTTTCATCTTTTTTGCACGCTCTTCAGGACCGATGTAGTATTGATAGAAATGTAAGCAACTTCAGGCCACCTTGGCCACCATCACTCGTAACACTAGCTAGAACAGTAAACAAATATCGTCGTGCTTATCGTAAAACTCGCTTTGTTTCTCATTTAAATCGATTTCTAATACATAAAAACCTTTTCATGAATGAAAGAGCTGTTTATCTTCAATCACGTCGAGATGAAAAGATGTCATGGTTATCTGAAGGCAATAACATATGGTCATATGTTAAACCGTATTTTCGTCCGTATGCACCTGCTTTCAAAGGACTTACTGTTCAAAACGACAGAGTTACTGATCCACAAAAAATAGTAGATATACTCGCCGATTATTATGTAAAACATTTCGCACAGCTGCAATACGACCCCTCAAATGTGTCACATCAACGATCAGTACGTATTTTTGAAAATATAACTTACTTACCAGCAGTTCAACTTGAAGAAATAAAATTCAATGAAGTGTTGCGCGAGTGGAAGAAATTTCTACCTAAAAAATCAACAGATAGTGTTGAAACATCAGCTTTTATGTTGAAAAAACTCCCTATTGAATATCTATGTATTTTAAGTGTTCTGTTTAACAAATGCGCGATAAAGGGAGAGTTTTTTGCTGCTGGAAAAGTAGCAAAATCATCTGTCTGTCAAAAGATGGAATGTACCCTACAGAAAATAAGCTAAGATCTATATCGCTACTCCCCAATATAGGTAAATTGTACGAACGCATCATACACCGTAGGATTCTAAAATGGTGCTGCGAACACAACATTGCAGTTGATGAGCAGAGTGGTTTTATGGAAGGAAGGCGCTTACAGAGTAGAATTTTTTCCATAGTAGAAAATCTATGTCTTACAGTCGCTGCATGCAATAGACCTGCACGTGTAATATTTGTTGATTTTTTTATCCGCATTTGATCGCATGTGGTTTCCTGCACTAATCTTTAATCTAAGTGATCTCGGTATGCTACTATCTCTCCGGAAGTGGATACATTCATGGTTACTGGACAGATCTCTTAGAATCTCATTTGGAGGTGCTAACTCAAGGAATATAAAGATGAATGTTGGCGCGCCGCAAGGATCTGTCTTATCTGCTACACGCTTTCGCCTGCACGTGCACTTTCTTCCATCTTTCTTCTTTGGTCTTTCAGTGCATATGCTTGCCGATGATTTAGCTATCATAATAACAGGTTCATTAGAAAAGCGCTTTTCCTTAAACATTATCGAATTAGAAAATCGTGCTAAGGACGTAATGAAAAAACTCGAACTATTCTCTTGGAATTGTTTACTCCCTATCAATGTAAGCAAGATCAAGGCTCTACTAGTTCATAGTGTTGTTGCACCTAAGTTTCCTTCAATTCAATGGAAACAACAGAATATTGAATATGTCAATTCATTCAAATACTTAGGAGTGTATATAACTACTAAACTTGATTGGGGAATATGTATCAGTAATTGAATTAGGATGATAAGAAAAATTTATAAAGCTTTACGCATTATTCTACATACAATTCCAATTAAATTCACTCCAATGCGCAGAAAAATATTATTAGCTTTCGTTCTACCACACTTCTGCTGACTATTTTGTACGTGGTTTTATTTCACTGAAAATCAAAAAAGGATGATTGAACATGTCTTTTACTCAGGCATAAGAATACTATACTCTCTTAGAGGATGGGATAATATGTCGACTATGATTTTAAGTAAAGAGAAAAGTCTACTGGACTATATATATTCTTAGTGGTGTCGTTTTAACTGTCACCTAGAAAGAGCATCTGTCGCTCTTGAATTTCAACAATCCTGGCAAGCGTTTAAAATAATTACTGCACCTAAAAATGAATGATATCGCTCACTAGGATTCAGAAAGAATAGTTTCTTTCCGAATAGATTAGCTAAACGCGCGCAACATACTCTAAAAGACTGGAAAATTTTTCAAAAAACTCATAATAAACAACTCAACTATTTTAAAGTAAATACACTATACCTTAATAAATTCGTATATAAATTTTTTTTGCAACCTCCTTGAATGTAATAGTAAATAGAAGATGTGGTTGCTGTTGTTTATCACCAACATCTAAAAGTATAAATATATATAATCTAGTATCCCATCGACATAGTTTACGTACCGGCAAATCGAATAGTAATTTTTAACTAAAAAAAAATGAATGAATGAAATATATCTCTTAATGCACATATCTCATCGAAATGAAGACTGGTTAGACTAGAAACGAATGATATAGTTTGATATGCATGTGTTAACCTCTGTAAATTATCATTTAAAAAGATGTCACTAGTATACATATATATGTTTCTATATTCTAATTCATGCTCCTGATGTATATGTTTTTCTTCAATTTATTTTCTCTCTTTTTAACTATTCTTATCTATCAGAAAAGTATCTACGCACATCTTCACTACTACTAACTGATTATATAATGATAAATCAAATGTATTATGTTCGTAAATATCTAAGGTTGTTATTATTCCTCTTTTTCTCTAATTTGTGAACCCTTCATGATACAATAAATTGAATACAAAAAAAAAAGATTAACATGTCTCTTCTAGTCTAATTGGCTAGGGCACCTACCCGAATAACAGAAGATACATCATTTAAGCCCCGTGAAGAGCATCTTTTTCCTTCGTTTCATCACACAACATCAGTAACACTGCTTGAACCATCTGATGACTTAGATTTGATATTTACAATTAACTCAATCGTTTCTTCTGTAGTAATCGGAGGATAACTCAGAATTCATATAAAAAAGGACTAGCACATCTAGTACTCAAATCTGTCACCCTAAAACATATCACTTTTATATTTCGATTTTACAGCTAGGCCTCACATACGCTTATATAGGTTTTCTTACCAAAAGAATTCATATTCAGGGACATTTGCTTATATGTATGTGACAAGGCGAGGTGATAAAAACAATCCTGGAACTGTGAGATGTATTTTTCTCTATTATGAAGAATGGTTTCAAAATTTTAATTTCGTATTTCTTATCAATTCTATTGATTCTTTGTTTCTGCATAACTTACGTCCTCCTATGAATCTTCTAGAATTCGATTAGAAATGCAAATATAATCACCTATTTTTACTAGTTTTTCGTCAACTTATTGTATATCTACAAAACGTCAGATATATTTTTTATTTCTATATGATTAGATAGGGCGTTGGTTACTCTTTCCAATGGTATAGTTTACGTTTGATTTATCTAACGTGTTAGTTAAAAAATAAGTAAAGTTTTGTGAAGTGGGGAAAAAAGTTTTTTTTTCTATGGGATTCCGATATATTTCCTTCGAGTAATTCGGCTAATTATAACGTATTGGACATATAAATATAGCCACCCAGATCGAAGATGCATGGTCGTATACATGCCAACTGAATTACGGCCGTATAAACATCATGTACGATGAAAATACCAGTCGTATACGACGTTTATACGATCGTCATTCAGGCGGCATGCGTACGGCAGTATGTAATGCCGTATTTCTCGACCTGGGAAGTTATTCGCATGTTTCATTCTTTAATTTTAAATATTTTTTATAATTTTCATCAAAATAACAGTGTATTGTAAAGAATCGGTCGATGAAAAAAAATGTTAATGAAATATTTATTCTTATCATAATGTTCCTTTTTAACGAAAAAGAAAAGAAAAAAGAAAAATTTTGTGTTGAACAACGTGTCGATCTTTTTGATTGTTATTATAGACATTGATCATTCAATTGTATGAACTATTCTTTTTCTTAAATATTGAAATATTCCTATGATGTTGTTCTTTTCTCTTTGTTCTTACTGTTATATAAATACAATGAATGATTTTATATTGTCATTTCTGTTTTGAAATAAAAATGTCGTTTACAGCAGTTATCTCTTTATTTTTATCTTATTTATCTCCTACTGCTTTATCTCCTCGATTTATTTTAAATCTTCGCTCGAAATATGGCAAATCGATACTGGTAAGTATAAGACATTGTGAGAAGCTAACATCGAAGTTACAGAAGGCTAAATGTGATACAAAATTTCTTAGACGTTGTTTCATTTATAATTTATCGTCTAATTTCATGAGTATTCGTATTTAGACACCAAGTAATAAAAAAATCGAACAATATAAATCATTACAACGTAATTGTCTTTTACATGAATTTGGAAGTAGACAAAAAAAGAAGCTATGCAATTAGAAAGAAGAGTATCATTTATTTTAACAGATCTAGAAAAACATCTTTCTTCAATGAATTATGTAAATCTAAAGAAACTTTGTCTCGATTCAGCACATAGAATACACTCGAAAGTCATGCGTATTTGTCAAGAAAAACTAGAAAACTTAAATAACAGTCCTATTAGACAAAATTAAGAAGAGATGAGATCGAAATTAATTCATAATATATCATTGTATACTCTATCTAAAACCGAAGAACGCCTATTATGTCGTGGTTGGAAGTTCTGTATAGAAAAAAAAATAAATAAGTTTTTAGAATTCGAAACAGATCTAGAATTGAACGCTATGAAAATAGAGTCTGAATGTCAGAAATCTGCTTTTCGATTATTAATCTATAAGATGATGAGTTATAAGCTTTAGAGTTATTAAAATTTAATAAAAATATTGTAATTTGTAAAGTCGATAAAGGTAATTGTATTGTAATATTAGATAAAACGTCATATACTGAGAAAGGTGAAGAAATATTAAAAGGAAAACAGTAATAAATTTCATTAAAAACGTGAAAATGAGTTAAATAAATATATATACTCATTAATGACAGAAGGTATGATAGACAAAACACTTCACTTTCAATTACAATCTATATGCTGTTCACTTTTAGTTTTCTGTGGACTTCTTAAAGTCAATAAAACAGGTTATCCACTACGTCCTATAATATCAACAATAGGAAGTTATCAATATTAGATATCTACATATTTATCAAAAGCAATTAGATACACAAGACCTCAAGCAAGTGTCTATATAAAAGATTCGTTTCAATTTGTAAAAAGAATTAAAGAAACGGTATTAGACGAACAAAAACATATATAATGTGAAGCTTCGATGTAGAAAGCTTATATACTAACGTGCCAAAGGTTGAAGCGATCGAGATCACATTAGATTTTATGTATTAACCAACAAAAAGAATTGATGCTTCTTTTAATAAGAATCAATTAAAAATACTTCTAAATTTATCTATAAAAGATACACCCTTTGGTTTTCAAAATAAATTATATAAACAGGTGCTTCAATCTAAATTAATCATATATCAAATGAACTACACATGCGGGGCAGTATACAATGGAGAGACAAAAGTTGGTTTAAAAGATAGAATGAAACAGCATAAAATAAAAATTAAAGAAAATAATATAAATTCTTCATCAGAAATAGTTAAACATCATTACACGAATAATAGACAATGTACTTTTGATCTTAATAAAGCATTTATCATAGACAATGAAACAAATTATTGGAAAAGAAAAAAACAAACAACTTACTCGTTAATAAATAAATCCATGATTAAACATGATTCAATAGACGCTGGCTGGAATAATATGTTATATAAAGAATTAAAGATGATTAAAGAAATAATTGATGATAAAGAGAAAAACGTAATCTTGTATAGTTTCTACTCTGTTGAAGAAGGTTATTAACGTTCGAAACGCCAATTAATATTTTTTTTTGTCTTGTATGTTTTGATACATCATTTATTGTATTTATTTATATATTTGATTAACCCTTTGAGTCTCATAGTAGCAAAAATGCTACATATGTTTTATAATTATTTTTCACAACATTATTTATAAAAATTAGTACATTGTTCTTTCGAATGAAGGAGTAGACAATGTTATAGAATCTTTCAGAACTATCTGTGAAAGAAATATATAGCCATCCATTGAGAAATTTCTGGAATATTCTATAAGTTTCTTTAAAAAAGTATAGAAGACGATGTTTTCAGTCACTATACATCTATAACAAATTACCATATAATCACAGCGAAGCATCATATTCTTCTTTATTTTACTTCTAAGGTATAGGTCATGTTCGGAATAAATGAATTTTGATCAAGAGAGCAATACAAGCAGCTCATTTTTTAATGACGAAACCAATTTCAAAGAAAAGAAAGAACAGAACTATTCACTTTTCTGCCAGAAAACAAAAATGAATTCAACAAACGTTGAGCAACAAATCTTCATCAGCTGAATTATTAGCATATGTGTTTCCTGTGGTTCTGAAGGAAGATACAGACACTACAGTACAAGAGTTTCTCGAGTGTTTAGCAATACACAATGCAGTCTTCATAACGTTTACTTATGTATAAAAACGAAATAAAAATAATTTTTTTGTGGTTCCATGAAAAACTTGTATGAGTTGTACAATGAAGAAACTTTAGAAAATAAAATTTATATTCAAGTGTAACAAAATTCAATAAAACTTATCCTGAATAAATCACAAGCCAGTGCAAATGAGTTATGTATTTTACTTATTTCTACGTGTAAAATAAGCCAATCTAACAGTTTAAGTGAATTAAATCTAGCAAAAAATAATTTAGGACTGAAAGGGTTAATTAAATACTCAAAAAAAATCTTTTTTTATAAGTGAAACATCATTGTTTTAGAAGAAGTGATAATGTGAAAGAGTCTTGAATTGTGAAAAAAGATATTTAAATGGCCATCGTTTGAAACTCGATATAACTCGGTTATCTGGTTTTTTTTTCCAAAATCTTACTTTTGATTGTATTCGACTTTAATACTGAAAAACTTGAATCGAATCGATATATATTAGCAACTAAAAGAAAATAAAAATTCGATGTATTTATTTTGTATATTTAGTCTTGCAAGATTCTTCCACTCCTCTTATATTTCTATAAATAAACCAACTAAATTACTTTCAAAAAGTACAGATTACTTTTATTTACCATTTGATTATTCTTTTCTAAGAATTTTATTTATTTAAGAAACAAATAAAATAATGGTATTTTTTGACATCACAAATTCATATTTAACTAGAGTCCTTCTTGTTAATATTTTTTTTGATGAGTTCTTTGATAAATACGATCAAAGCTATATCTATGGAATTATTTTGAAGATTGAGCGTAATGAGTCTCTATAAAAAAAAAACGAAAGTGAAGCAAAAAAAGAAGAAATAAATCAACCTTATTAAATTGTAATACATGAATCAAATGTTGTGCTCCATCATTCCCAATATAATTAGATCCCATGTCTAATATAGTGAGTGTCTGTAAAAAAGAAGAGGAAAAATGCATAGATATCGATAAAGAAACAAAATAAGAATGACCATATTTATTTTTAATACAGAGGCCAAATATTCAGCTCCTTTGTCTCCAATTCCATTGTCCCATAGATTCAATATCATAAGTGTCTGTGTGAATAATTAAAGATGAATATGAAAGAGGAAAAAAGTTTGTGAGAAATACTGAATTCATTTGTAACATCTCAGCTAGATGTTTTGCTCCTAAATTACCGATTTCATTTCTTCCAAGGTCAAGTGTAGTAAGACTCTAGATAAAAGAAAAGTGATAACAGACTACAAAAATTCTAAGGAAAATACGTTACTGTATTCTTTCGTAATGCATCAGCTAGATATCGTGCTCCTGTACCTGTAATTTGATTATTCCAAAGATTGAGTATAGTTAATGTCTATATGAACAGATTTATATCTGAGAGTTTAAAAGAAAATTGAAAAAGAAGTTGCCTTATTAGTTGTCAAAGCATTTGCTAAATACTTTACTCCGTCATCATCAATATGATTGAAACGAAGATTGAGCGTAGTGAGTGTCTAGATAAAGAAACAAAAATTTAAAAAAAAAAGATATAAAATAGATAGTGGACCATATTTGTTTTTAATACATTAGCCAAATATTCAACTCCTTTACTTCTCACTTCGTTATCTCTCAAATCGATTGTAGTTAATGTCTGTTTAAAAAATAATAAATACACATTGCTTATATGAAGAGAGAAAGAGAATCTTAATCACTCTATTGTTTTTAAGTATATCAGCTAGATATTGTGCTCCTTCTACTTCGATTTGATTACTACCAAGATTGATTGTAGTTAGAGTCTATTAAAAAGAATTATGAAGATGGAATATGAAATTGACAAGAATAAGAGAAAATTACGAGATTATTTTGAAATACATCACATAAATATTGGAGTCCGTCATTTCCAATTTGATTATCTGAAAGATCGAAGATAGTGAGTGTCTGGAGAAAAAGAAAGATCAACATATGGGAAATTAGACAATAATAAAAGCTTACTGTAATGTTTTGTAATGCATTTCTCAGATGTAATAATCCTTTGATTCCGATATGATTTCCACCAATGTTAAGTTCAGTGAGTGTCTATGAGAAAAACAAAGAGAACATATACTATAGAAAAGATTTTGGAAGAAAGAGATTACTGTATTATTTTGTAAGACACTAGATAAATGTTGTGCTCCTTCTTGTCCAATTCGATTACCACTAATGTCTAACATTTTGATAGTCTAAAGAAAGGAAAAATTAAAGATAGAATACACGAAAGATTTTGTAAGAAAGAGATTACTATATTGTATCGTAATACATTAGCTGAATGTTATGTCCTTTCTTGTCCAATCCGATGGTCACTGATAACCATTGTTATCAAATTCTTTCCCTAGTCTCAATCCTGTTTCCATGATTTTTCAAGGTGAAACAGGATCCTTGAAGGATTTATTCAAGATTCTATCAAGGCTCCTCTCACGATTATAAATGGAGATTCTGTCAAAATTTTATCAGGGTTTCGTCAGGAAAAGAGTCAAATCCTCATATTAGACAAGGACCTTGGTAAGAAAATAATAAAATTACTGAGAAGAACTGGTCAAGAACAGGAATTTCGACTGCTTGAAAAAAAAGTATAATCAAGATCTTGATAGGATAATGCAAGAATTTAGTTAGGATCCTTTTATATTTACGTTTAAAGACTATAAAAACTTAACTTCTTAGGATCTTCTCAGGAATCTACCAAATATGAATAGAACAATTTGCTGAGTTGTTTTTCTATGTTCCGACGAGAATCTTTTCGAGACTTTGAAGTTTAAAGATTAGAACAGAATTTCAATAGGTCAGTAGCAAACCTATCGATAAAATTGCTCATAGATTTCATTGTGTTCGAAAGAAATCCAGCTATATTTTTAAATGAATTCAAATAAAATATTTTAAACAAATTTTTACAACCATATTGATGAAAAAAAGTCTAAGCGTATTTTTAAATGTGACTAAAATAAAAAAAATGTCATATATATTCATTTAAATCAAATTAAAATGTAAAAAAAATTATTTTTTATCGTCTCAAAAATATTTAAAATGATATTGTATTTTTAGAAATTTTAAATAATTTTTATTTATATAAAATTCAAATAAAAGTTTACATTTAAATAAGAAATTAAGATATTGAACGTTGAAGTGACATAGGATGGCATGACACATTCAGCTGTGTGAGCTGATCGGTATGTAAACTGAACATCTAGACGATCGATACCTTATGTGTTCATATCTCTTATATTTCATTCAGCGAATCCTCCCAAGAACCTACTAGCATCCTGAAGGAAACTTAGTGCAATTCTACAAAGATTCTGCCAAGATATTTGACAAAATCTTCGAGGAAACCCAGTCAAATCCTAAAAAATGGGAGCAAAAATTTTTTATTTTTCCAATTTTGGAATTCTGACAGAATCATCGAATGTTGTGGCTACACATTTTTTTCATGAATCATCGATTTCCTGGCTTAATCTTAGTTTGAAAAACAATGGTAAACTTGTCAGACTCCTAAAATTCGTGTCTACACTTTTTTTCCAAGATTTAGTCGCTTCATCAGAAAAAAATAACGAATCCTTGCATAATTTTGATCATATCTTTTAAAGAACTTACACTGAAACATCAAAGATTTCCCGTAGAGTTGAGAAAAAATTTGAAAGTAACAAATGAAAAAGATGATAAAACAATGAAAATTACTGTGTTGTCTTGTAGTGCATTAGCCAAATATTGCATTCCTGTATGCTGGATATTATTTTTACTCATATTTAATGTAACAAGTGTCTACATGAAAGTTGAAGATAAATATGAGAAAAGTAAATGGAAAATAATAGTTACTGTGTTGTGCTTTAATGCACATGTCAGATATGGTATAATTTGTGATGCATTACGAATATCTTCAAGATTAAGCTCGATTAATGTCTATTTGAACAAATCGGAATAAATATGACAGAAATAAAGAACATTTCTGTTTCCAATCATTATTCATTATATTGAATTGAGAAGTATTAGTGAAAAAATTAAATGACATAGAGATGGTCTTATGATAAAGATAATATGCATGAGAAATTCATTTCTATTTAAACATTTGAAGTGATTTTACAATCCTGCTAATAACAAACAATAAACTTCTTCTTAATGCTGCTTGATTTATCAAGATAGTTCCATCGTACCGATATCAAAATTATATTATCAAGAAAAAAATATATATCGTAAATATCAAACAACATGAACGGATCGTATAATAGAAAATTCTTTTGAGTTTATTATCCCTTTGTTTCAGATGATTATTTTGTTTTAGGAGTTCCTTAATTGCAAAAAAATTAGGAAAATATTTTTCAAATATTATTAAGTTAGAATAATTCTATATTTCTTTTTATCTATCTATATATATAAAGAAGAAAGTTTGTCTGTTTGCTTATAACTCAATTTCGGTAAAAGATAGCGTCACCAAATTTTCTACAATACTTCCCTAAGCCCAGAGGAAAGTCATAGGATGGTTTTCGACTGAAAAGTTTCACCTGAAGGAGGTATTTACCCCTCTTATAGTTGGATTTACTACTTTATATGTCTTTTCCAGATAATTTGAGCGTATGATTGTTTTCTCAATAATTCAAGAATGAAAGTATATAAAAACACGTGCTTTTTGCCATTGGTCATGCGACATTTTAGGATAATCGAAAGAAAGCGAATAGAATGTATAAGATGAAGTGCAGCCGTATGATTGAAAATATTCATAGGATAAAGAAAGTAAAAAGTGAGATAAAATTCCATTACTCATAACTCATAATCTGTATATATAAAGAAGTTGTGTTTGTCTATCAGTCTGTTTTTTATGCATTTGGACACCGCACGAGCTAGGGATGCCAAACTTTATATGGCATACTCTTAGGTCCTGAAGAAGATCGAGATGGAATCAGGATGAGCGGCAAGAGAATTGGAATAAAATTTCACACAGGTTATGATACATTGCGATTTTTCCCAATCTTTCAAAAACTTCGGAGCATTTGCTGCTATTGTTAGAATATTCACTTCTTAGTGTCACGTTTTCTGCACTGGGTGTTGGTTTAAAGTATGGGAATAGGTATGAGTTAAGAGAAAGACAGTCACACCCCCACACTATTTGCTGAATTATCTGATTTAAAAATGATGTAAGTGTATGCACGGCGGGACATGCAGTAATAATAGATAAAAAGGTCTTAAACAAGCCTTCTATACATCTTCTGCTATTTTCTGACATGATAAGTTTCTAGTATGTAGATTTCCCGAGCAACGCCGGGTACTACCGCTAGTATTTAATAGTTAAAAGAAAAAAATGATTAATATATATTATG
>JAJEKB010005219.1:0-15626 GCA_022393335.1 Macrotrachela quadricornifera | reverse complement strand
ATATATCGATTACAAAATGTGGGCGAACTTTTTGTACATACCTTAGTTTAAAGTCGCTTATAACTCTTTGATTTTTCATTCTTCTCCAATGTTATAGGTTCCAAAAGATACTGTGAGTATTACTGGAATTAATCACAACAGTTATAATTAAAAAAATAAAACCTCACTTTAACTTTAAAAATAAAGTTTAAAGTGACACTTTAACTTTAACTTTTAAAGTTTAAAGTAGTGCTTTAAACTTTAAATTTAAAGTAAAGTTAAAGTGCCACCCCTATATAAAAGCATGATCCATCCTATAATTGAAAATTAAGAATTAAACTGAACTAATGAAATTTAATTTAAAAAACAAGATAGACTAAAGATTACATGAATAAATGTATTTATCTGTTTGCAATTTACAGTTAAGAATGAAGACAATGAATCTTCTCTTTATTGGATGTAAAAGTTTTGAACTTTTATCGAAAATATTGAAAGATTAGTACTAATTTGTATTATTAATCTATTCGATGTCTCATACTTGAACAATGCATTATATTTCGATTTTTAAGATTTTCTTTTGAATAAAGGTTAAGTCGGTATATTTTAATAGATCATTTGAAAAATAGAATTAAAACTTTCAATGATGATAAATTAAATATTTTCTATTTTCTCAGGAAAATTTCACTTATGACTACGAGAACATTTATCTATTTGAATCAATTTAGATGTAGATATAAGACAAAAATAGTAACTATTTGTATCAATGACATCAATAATTAAAAGAGCAAATAATGACATGTGTGAGTCAAAAAAAACAGAATATATCATATCTCGTTCTACATTAACTAAACACTATAAAGATGACGCCAGAGAAACAGGTGAATATAAAAACAGTGTGTGTTGTCTTAGTTTTTACCTTTATATTATTTATTGCTTCAACAATCCTATATTCAATAACACATTTATTTTTCACAATCATGGCTTCTGAATTTAGTGTATTAAGTAAAAATATTTCCTTTGAATTTGATAAAAATGGAAGTATGGTATATTAATCAAACGAGATGGTTTCTGGTAAAGTTAAATTATTGAATGATATGGGTTTTGATTTAAAATTAAAGAATATCACTATTGAACTTGTTGGTGAGATTGTCTATATTACCTCTCGTGGTTCAGGTCAGTCTAAAACGAAGGATATTCATGTTGTACCATTTTTTATCGAACGACAAATTGCACGCACAGCTCAGCAAGCAAACAGTTTTGTTTTGGAACCTGGGAATCATGAGTGGCCATTTAGTTTTCCTCTTACTGATTCTTTGCCTTCAACACTTGAACATACTCGTTATTGAGGTCCATATGTTCGATATGTTGTTCGGATTCACTTGATCCGATCTGAATGGTCCTAATGAAATATTCAAAAAGCATGTTTTATTACTGTTCAATTTGTTTTATCGCCAATTCCTACGATTGAAAACAAAGATGATAATAAAAATACAAAAAATGTTTATATGGACGCTATTCTTCAAGAGAACATTATCGTCATTGGTGAAAAGTTAATACTTCGTATCGATTTACACAATCAGAATCGGGCACAAATCACTCGAATATCATAGAATATCATTCAAAAACGATTATTAGGACCTGCTGGAAAGGAGATCATCACCTTACTCAAAAAAGATTTAGAAGGTATCCGTGACTTTCAAGAAGAACATTTGCATGATAAATTCGAAGTTCGTTTGCCCGAAAAGATCGTACCTTCATGCTTATATGTGACTTCTCAGTGGTCAACTGGAAAATCAATCGTTGTACGCTACGAGCTCCATGTCGAAGCTCATGTAAATGGACTTTGCAATAATATTCGTCTTCGACTTCCATTTACTATCATTAGTAATACACAGCGAATATCAGATGAGGTTTCACCAACACCAAACTATGAAAAGTTTCCTCTTAACTAATTCTGTTTTATTTTAATCAATTTAATTAATTTTATGAAAGTCATATAGTTTTTCAAATAAAACAATGAGTATAAGACTAGAGTCGGACTTTTGCGGTTTCCTACTCATCTACCTTTGTACTGTTCTTCTCTATAAAAAATGAATAGTATTGAATCTACGTTTGATCAAATATGATTTGACACAGGCTGAATAACCTAATAAAATACCTGTGCAAAAATACATTATCTCTATACTTGAAAAAGCATATGTAGTACTATTCATGACTTATTGTTATAAAAAGAAATATAAATAAATGTAGTAAAAGGAACTGCAACTGTTGGATAAAGGATAGTGTAGAGTTTGTCCTTTAATATATTACGTCTTCATATCATACATAGAACAAGTTATTTAAATGAGCAAGTGTATGAAATTTAGGTATTAAAACGATTTAGGAAAGGTTTTCTCCACTATTGTAAGGACAGAACATATTATTATTTGGGCTGATTAAGGGATTTAAAGAGATCCGAGATTTATCAGTTGACCCGAACATGATCAATCTTCTTGATTACTAGTCCAACAGATTTCATTGTTAACCTGTTAATTATAAAAAAGAAAAAAGTATAGAATAAATGATAATTTTTAAAAGATAAACATCATTTTATACAAGGAGTCATAAAACTTTGAAATTAACACTGAATTTGTGGATCAAGACGAAAAGTTCGATTCATCTTCGAATCCGATATATACATCAAATAATTGTCCATTATTTTGAGATCAAAAATTTTTGCATTTGCTATTGTCAAATTTCCAAGTAAATTTTCTTGTTGATCATAGATTAATACAGTACTCGTTTCCAATAACAACCATAATCGAGAACATTCATCAATTGTTATATGAGCGACACCAGTATTATTACCTACTTTCGATACATCAAAAACATATGTTTCCTTCCATAATGAATTTAATTTCCTATAAGAATAGATTGAATTATTTTTATATGATGTAACTTAAAAAAAAATCATTGACACGCCATAATCCATGTGGACTTGAACAATTAATCAATTGGTAATAACTAAATATATATCCAATTGATAAAACATTTGTTTGATTGAAAAATACAAGATAGTTATTATTTATAGAACTAATAACCATTATTTTACCATTATTAACCCTTTCAATCCCGCATGTCATCTACGAGATGACATGCAGAACGAAAAAGAATTATTTTGCGTTCTTTCGTCTTCTTAGATGACGAACATCATATGATATGTTCAAAGAAAAACCAATTCATATGGCTGCGAATAATGAATTTAGATTTCGAACACATATGACTGTGATAGCTGAACGCAAGAGAGAGAAAGAGATTATATTATCTTTTTTCCTGTTCGTGTAGAATGGAAGAAAATGTCGGGATTGAAAGGGTTAAGAAACTTTATATGATGTGCTCCATCAATTGACGTTAATATAAGATTGTTGAGTGTTGTTAAATTTCTACTATCAATTATTATCATAGAATTATTGTATGATGCAATAAAAAAAAGCATTACTTAGGTCTGACCAAAAGCTCGTGCACTGCTATTGGCAGTTTCTTAGACCAATTAACATTGGACTTATTTTTTTCATAAATAAATAGTGGAAGGTCTTTCCTATACTAATATGTATAACAGCTCGTTTTTGAAGTTGGTCACAACATTTTTTTCAGATAAAATATAATTCGACCGAAAAAAAATGGATAATGAATACAATCGATACTATATTAGAATTCGAACTATTTTGGGAATAGCTCCAAAGACAATCCACGAGGAACTAGCAACAGCTTTAGGACCTGATGCTCCAGCATATCGAACAGTTGCAAAGTGGGCCGAACGTTTCCGTGAAGGAAGAGAAGATGTCAATGATGATCCTCGATCCGGTCATCCAGTTTCCGAACTTACAGATGAAAATATTGAACTGGTACGACAGGTTATTAGCAATGATCCACATTCAACTTATGATGATATTATAGCTGAGACATTTCTCTCTCACGGTACAATCGAACGAATTATCCACGATCATCTCAAGATGAGAAAAGTTACATCACGTTGGATCTCCCATCAACTAACTGCTGAACAAAAGGAAGAGCAAGTTAAACTTTGTCGTGAAAATCTGGCCAAATTTCGTGCTGGTTCTTGGCGATTATGTGACATTATTACAGGCGATGAGACATGGATTTACCACAGACAAATTGGTCGCAAGTCAACAAATGCTAGCTGGATTGCCGAAGGTCAATCACCAGCAAGTATAGTTCGTCGAGGCAGATTTGAACCAAAAAATTTATTCTGTATATTCTTTAAATCAAATAGTCCTGTTCTTGTACATGCTGTTGATAAAGGCGAGACTATTGATCATACTTATTATATTGAAAATTGTCTCAAGCCCATTGTTAAGGAAATATGGAAACAAAGAAGGTCAAATGGTACAAAAGGTATAAAACTGCTTTATGATAATGCTGGACCCCATCGCCATTCAGATGTTATTAACTATTTAACAGAAGAAGGTATCAATATAATGCCGCATCCACCATATTCACCTGACCTTTCACCATGTGATTATTGGTTAAACGATTATATCAAGAACCGTTTAACTGATCAACCAGATGAAAAATCTTTGGCTCGCGCGGTTTCGAAGATAGTAAAAAAAATTTCAGAAGAAGTTTTTAAAAAAACCTTTGACAAATTGTTGGAAAGAATGGAACTTTGTATAAATAATCATGGTGACTACTTTGAACATTTAATGAAATAAAATTAGAACTTTCTCTTTATCTTCATATTTTTTTCTATTGATGCACGAACTTTTGGTCAGACCTAAGTATCATTATAAGCAATAGTTCTCGATAAATTTATTCCAATGATTGTTTGACTAATTCTTCCCAAATTTATTGCATTAAAACGATTAAGATAACTTGATTTCATTTCAATTGTTGCTAAATAACCATAATTATCTATAGCAATTTCACGAGGATTTCCTATGTTTACAGATGTTATTGTGGCTAATTTTAATTTATTTAATAAATAATTAATGTCCGGCATACAACACTGACTGGCATTGGGTAATAATTGCTGAGGAAAATAAAGGCGAGCGCCTAGCAACACTTTGATTGTATAGATCAATGGGAAAGTTAGAAATAACTGACAAGTATTGTTAGGAAAACAGTTCAGTGCTGAATAGTGTAATGATGAAATACAAAGACATTGATTACACGTTCGATTGAGAATTAGAGTACTATTTAAAATGTATTTTGGTTGAAGAATAGCATTATTAATAAAAGGAATTTGAATGGAATTGATTAAAATAGACAAAAGAAATAAGTGACCAATTACAAGGAAAATCATAGTATTGTGTACCTTCTATGTTTCTAATGATCTTCAAATAATGTAAAAAAGTTGTATAATCAAAACATTTACACCCTTTTACTTAAATGTTTTATAAAATAATTTACGAGAATATTGTTTAAAAGGTTTTTTCTTTTTTAAGCACTTCTTAATTGCAACGCATCCTTCAAATAAATAATAAATATTAAAGAAAAAATAAGTGTGTAACATTTAAGATCTTCCTATATACTGTATTTTAAAAAAAGAAACCATAAGTTCCGCATTTTTCCTACAATCTAGCATTTTCTGTGCAATTTTAAATTCGACATGTAGCTTATGTAGTGAAATTAAAAAAGCTTGATTGAAAGGGGGGAACAATTTGACCACGAAACTATTCTAAATGATTATTCCGACTAATATTATTGGTTTATTAGGTTATACATTTTTTTTCTGTAAGATCACACTATTCTCGACTCAAAGGGTTTAATTAAAAATCATCAATTAGGATTTTAGACTTTGGTACCATTTTCGGAATCTTTTTAGATTCAAAGAAAATCTGATTTGGTCTGAAACGTTTTCTCACTGCTCCAAAGAAAGGTTCTGACTGAATAAAACTCGGTCCTTTTATGTGAACAAGATTTTTTGAAAATTTCAATACATGAAATTATGCAGTAGATTTCTTGCAAGCGCGAGATCAACTGCTACTTTAACTTTAAATCAATGTATACGACCACATTTGTAATCATAGTCCTTCAGACTTATTACTACTTAAACAACAAAATGCCCATGAAGTAACCTAAGTATCGTGAAATACGCCTGGAGTAGTTGGAGTAGTGCCTTTTTCCTCTTGCTATAGCGGCATATATGTCGATTATTCATCTATCAGTGATTCTCGAAATAGATAGAATGAATTCAGTCGACGGTTAAGCGAATCACCCTTGACGAGCGTTACTTGTATATTAAAATTAAATATTGTTCAATTAAAATTTGTTCAAAAATGATATTAAAAATAAAAATAAAAATTCAACGTAAAATAGAAATATTAATTTTAACAATAAAAATCAAATGATAATTCCGTTTGCCTCTAACTGCTGGAATTTAATGTACCTTGAATCAAGGAACATTTCATTATTAAATGAAAAAGAAATTTTTTAGTTTAGATGCGGAAAATTCTCGTTAGAGTTAATATTTTTTATTTCTATGTATTTTCCATAGATTATTCGTATTAGCAACATAGCTCCTAATATGACCAATTTCATTTCTTTGAAATATACTGGTAATTACTCAATTCATTTTTAAAATAATTAGCTGATTTTGGCATCATTCGATTGCCCAAATGCTCATCTACTTCGGAATAAAAACTTTTTCTACCATACAAAATGCCTGAGAAAAATATAAAACAATCGATATCATTGTCAGAGCTGTTCGTAGTAAGAACATCGCTTGTATTAAGAATTCTATTTTATATAATAATTAAAGATTTGTGTTTGTAAACGGGTTAGACTTTTGCTTGCAAAAATCATAAACATTTTTAGTATGTTGTAACACTATAAAATGGAAGACTTACGAGGGAACATATTTAGGTGTTCAAGCGTTTGAGAGCTCATCTTTTCGCGAAAAGTAGACCTTGGTGAGATATGAAAAACCCCAAAAAGATTCATCCCCTCGAGCTTTTATTCACCAGATATCGAATTTCTTGAAAAATTAATAGAGCATCAAAAATGAAATCTCACGTCAGTTTCGTATACTATTTGGGTGATGTGTTCTGAGTTAAAAGTTAGATTAAATCTTATGAATAACATTTCTACTTGTTGTTCATGAGCCTAAAAGACACTTAAATTCTTTATTTTGTTTCTCCTTTCATTTTATACTGCAATAGCCCTTTCGAGAAGCCCGAGAGTGATAAACCATCTTTCATATGATTATCCTTTTTCTTTGCAAGCATCCCATCATGTCCTAGTGATAAATGTTGTATGCTCACATTTTTTCTTTCATTCTTACTCTGTGCTCTTTTGTGTATCACATGTGTTGTGAAGTCGTTTTTCTTTTCATTCGATTGTAAACAATATATAAGTGTGGTGTGAAGAAGGAGCTGATATTAATTATTATTTCTTCTATTTTAAAATGGTCAATCCAATAAACTTTGCAAAGATTTTCGCTGATCGAGCGTCGAACTTATCGGCATCTATTTTTTCGAATACTTTGGCTAGCGGCAATAATATAACAAATCGTGAGTGCGAAGTAGCCGAGCTGCTATGTGGTGTATTTGAGTCGATTGTTCCTGAATGGAGTGAAGAAGAAAATGGAGAGATCAAGGCATTGTGCAAAGAATTTTCTCTTGACTACATGACTAGTGCGGTTAGTTTTTATGATGAGATCAATCCGAAAACCGGCAAACGAAAACGACGATGGGAAACAGTGAAACATAACTTCCAGCGTATCCCACATCAAACTTATATCGCCCAGTTTCGCCATTATGTTGAGAGACACGGAACAAAAAAGCAGAAACTTGATAAAATTGATGACTACGTATTTGACATGTTCGACCGAGCTCGGACAGTCTACTCTGCTCGTGCACGATATTGATCTTCGTCGATGGGCTCTGAAGAAAGCTATGGATGAGTCCTTACATAATTTTGTGGCTTCAAGCTATTAGCTTTACACTTTTAAATGTAAACACAATATTATCTCTCGTAAGGTGACAAAGGTAAGACATTTCCTGATTAGCTCTAAGATATATGAAGAAAAACCCTCGTTTTAGACAATCAGACTAAAATAAAAAAGAGTTTTTTTCCGAGTTCCAGACGCCTGTGGTTTATACTAAAGTTTATTTTCTCCAAAAACATTTCGAGAATAAACTTGCCAAAAACATTTGTTTTTTTATAGATTGTGACAAAGCGTTCGATAGAGAGTCAAGAGACAATTAGAGCTTCAGCTGATCAGTTTATAGCCGATGTTCGCAAGCATTTGTCAAAGTATGAGCTCAATGAAGTCATTAATACAGATCAAAGTGGAATCGAACTGGAATTACACTCTACTCGAACGTTGAGCTACAAGGGAGAAAAAGTTACTGTTGCATCTGTCCGCTCAACAAATGCCACTACCCACAGCTACACAGTGCAACCAACCATAACGCTTGATGGCCACCTTCTCTCGCCAGTTTATCTCTGTTTGAAGGAGCCCAAAAGTTACATGACGAGAACATCCGCTTGCACCTTTTTAAGACCTCAAATGTGGTGATAACCTGTAGCACTTCAGAAAAACTCACCACATCCCTAACAGAATATTGGCGCAATCATGTTCTCCTCCCGTCACTTGGTGAAAGAAAGAAGTATCTACTTATCTCGGACTGCTGTGGTGGACAAGCAGATGGGAAGGGGATATACGATCATATTCCTGGCTGCACTAGGCTTGAAATACCGAAGAAAACAACAGACATAATTCAACCATTGGGACGTTTCTTTCAATAGGCAAATGAAAGTGATTCCTCACCGGTTATTTGATCGTGTACTGCTCGATGAATTGGATATCAACATTAGTGAACGTAATAATATCATTCGTTTGACGTCTCTAACTCATAATCAACTCTCTTCTAAAGTGTTTCGTAAGATGATTCAGTACGCATAGTACGCGAGCGGTTATACAGATAACCATCCAGGATCCTTCAAGTTTGTAACCGAAGTGTGTTTCTCGTTTGATGCTACAATATGCGCAGTATCTTCTTGCGATGCGTCTCCTTTCATTAGTTTCAGCTGTTGCAACAAATCACTCTGTTTGAACCACTTTTTTTCTCAATTACCATTTCCATCGATTTGTTTAGTTCTACTTCTGTAGTATAAAATGAAAGCAGAAAGAAAATAAAGAATTTGAGTATCTCTTAGGCTCATGAACAACAAGTAGAAGTGCTATTCATAAGATTTAATCTAACTTTTAACTCAGAACACATCACCCAAATAGTATACAAAACTGACGTGAGATTTCATCCTTTGATGCTCTATTAATTTGTCAAGAAATAATCGTTTATCCTTTCCTCATCGATTTTCATATGTAACTTGGAAACTCGATATCTGGCGAATAAAGGCGCGAGGGGATGAATCTTTTTGAGATTTTTCATATCTCACCAGGGTCTACTTTTCGCGAAAAGATGAGCTCTCAAACGCTTGAACACCTAAATATGTTCTCTCGTGAGCCAGAGCTGGATTATCAATCGCAGCAACAGGAAGCATCACCGATGTGGAAATCGCCGATTGCAACGGTATCGAGCCAAATTGCGAAAGCAAGGGTTGACGGAAGGTGGTATTTCACGACTGATCCATCATGGTGGTACTGCATCGGGCGAACAAGAAGTTCGAAGAGAGTCGACCGTCGTTTGTACCACTGATCAGGCGGCATTGGCCACAACAAAACGAACAGATCACTCGACCAGCCAATGTACCTACAACGATCAGCCAAAACACTATCGCACCACCGGCAACGAAACGATCGCGTCCGACGAGTACTCAAACTACCCATGACACCAACTCGGCCTGTACACCAGATTATCTCAAGGTATCAGATCGAGTATTCGTGAAGATGTTGAAAGATGCCTTGGAAGGAGCGACATCGATCATCGAATGGCTAGATTTCGCAGAGAAATTACAGTGTGCTCGTGACTACGCTCAACTAGTGAATCAACTCTTCTTTCTTCGACTGAAGCATGATTACTGGGAAAGTTACCATCAGATCGTCAAAGATGCTAGGATATGATCGACGACCGTGCCAGCTAGCATCGTGTCAAGTTTGTCAGTGAAGCCAACGTCCAGAAACATTGACAGCAATTGTCAGCCGACTTGAAACAGGCGAAAGATCGACTGGAGATTTACACGAAAACAGGAATTGCCCGTGGTATGGATTTGAGTAAATTATTTACCATCATTCCAGCCTTTGTCCGTCGAGGCCACCATAAATTGGCCCCCGATTTTGAACGGAAGAAGTTACTTTTACGATGGGATGCTGAGAATTATCTATCAATAAAGACTTCTATGATCTTCGTCGCACAGAGGAGCAGATCATCTGGCAGACAACTATGAAGCGGCAACAACAAAAAGATCATGTGGCTATCTTGAAGCAACCAATCTATACCAAGCGACTGCCTGCCTCGTTCGGGCTTCACGACCATTCCATCGATAGCACCGAGAAGATGTTAGCACAACAAGGTTTAAACGAAAATAAACGAGCCATTCTATCATATGATGACAAAAGACCATCGCTCAATTCAAATATGATTTAATGACTATACAAATTAGCACGGCAGAAGAATTGATTCGAAGCCATCTGAATATCATTGCTGGAGAAAAGAAAAGGCTAATTGAGACTGTTCAGGGACAAGTATTATTATCGAAATTTCTGGTAGCTATTTTGAATACTATTTCAACGCGTCAAAACCATATTGTTCGACGAATTCAACTGTTAGGCAAACGTAAATTGTCTTTTTTCGACGACGCTCCAATGACTATCGAAGTGGCATCGCATCTATCAGCAAGACAATTGGCTTTCTTAGCCAATGGATCAAAATATATTCCAATCTGCTAGAGTCATTTTTCTCGTCTGCTGATGGAAACGATGATTGCTCGAGAATATCGACAACCGGTTGAAATGATCAGAGCGGATCTTAATGAGAGCTGTGTCTCGACCACTGATCAACGAGCGAAGGACTTCTTTGCAGGTGTCGAGACACTGTTACGACAGGTTTATCAGAAACCGCTTCCGCATCGATTACAGAGGCGTGCTCAGTATGATCATCGGATGGTAACCAGTATACAATGAGTTTTGAAAAGAAAGAACATCATCCTTCGAAAGACAGACAAGGGTAAAACTGCTGGATGGCTACAATCCATGAAAAGAACATCTCGAACGAGTCAAAAGTTTGCTCGATCCATTACTGAAAAATAAATCGATCGATCTCAAACTATGAAAATTTAACATGTACTCGAACGCTGATAGAATAGAATTAGCACATATCTACTTTATCCTCAAACCACATAAGGTGGGAATTGTTTGAATTGACCGATAGGTGGAATGAAAACGATCTCTTTGTCTTTGAAGATAGGGATACCACTCCGACTGATTATCTCGTTGATGCAAGCAGTGACAACTGGTGTATCTCATTTCTTAGATCAAGTGCTTCGTTCGATCTTTGATCGAGTGCTACGACAAAGGACCTTTGTCAATGGAATTCATTTTGTTCGTCGACTTGAACTGCATAGAGATATGGGCTATCCGGCACCGACGACAAGTTATGAAAATATGCACAGAATAGTCGTATCCATGGCATGACTATCGATACTCTGATGAAAATGACGCGCTTAGTGTTGGATACTACTTATTTTGTCTTCGAAGACAAGTATTATCAATAGATTCGAGGTGGAACAATGGATTCACCATTTACCATGACGTCGGCGAATATTTACATGTTGAAATGGGAGCAGTCATTGATAGCATATCAAAAACGCCACCATGAACTCTACGCCCAGTATATAGATGATGTGTTTATGACATCGAACTTGCCATTGAATCAAATCAATCTTCTACTTGACGAAGCTGATCAAAAAGATGAAAACATTCGTATTACTCTATCAATGGGTTCCAAAATTGAATTCCTTGATGTCCGATAGAGAATAATCGAGGCAAATTAAAGACAACAGTGCATCATAAAATTTTGTATCGAGCAATCCGTCTATGTTCTGACCAGGTACTCAATGGTTACCCGCTTGCGTTTGTAGCATACTACATGAAAACGTTCTTACAGCGCAATAACGCTTTGACACTCCTCCATGAGATGAACTCAACAATATATAACACATTACATCGTCATCTCATCTGCCAACCAACCTGGGAGGAACGGTTGCTCTGGAATGCAGCCTGACAGGGATATCATCATGAAGATTTGAATAGACGAGAGATCAGGTCTTCCATCATATTCGAGAGAGGCAACATAATGCTACTCAAACGAAAATTCTTAGATTTGTGGAAACACTCTTATCAATATCCACGATAACAGATGCGCGGAGTCAACCTACATATAAATATGATAACCAATTTCCGATTGAATGATCTGCTAATCACGAAAAAAATCCAAGCGTCACCTGATGTAATGTCAGCATGGAATTCCTGTTCAAGCAAGATCAATCGAAGGTCAATCATTTCCCGACGATCCATAGTGATCTTGATGAAATTTCTTGTAGCAATAAGCAAAAATATCAGACGTCTGTATAGCCTTCTCTAAACCTGCGAATAGCCATCCGATCTGCGTGAACCTCTGAACTGTCGTTTCTTTCCATTTGAGATATAATAGGATCAAAGACCCACAAAAGCAGCAGCTACTAACCTGATCGATCGCTGTGACCGTCCACGGGTCCACGCAAAAACAACCTATCGTAGTGACTAGTAATGAATTCAGTAACCTAACCAACAGAAAAGGCGTCGTGGCAATTTTCTTCGATTACTCACACTCCTCAATTTGTTGTGAATCATAGAACACATACTATTGCGACCTGATGATCGATTTTAAGCAATCATCAAATACTTGTACAGTATTGTGGTAGTTGAACTCATCCTCATCCTCAAAATTCTCTACAAAATAAAGGCTCATAAGTCTCTATGTAACGAAACAAGATAGATAGGACAGATGCGAGGATAGAATCCAAGTTACTTTATTAATTCACAAGACATCAGTCAAGCATTGTATCCCTTATTGCTTTGACACGATTGCTTTGCAGGTTGAGGGTAGTGAGTGTCTTTGTTTATAAATGACAATAAATATGATATGAATAAAGAGGAGATGAAAAACGATTACTGTATTGGTTTGTAATGCATCCCCGAGATATTGTGTTCCTTCAGCTCTGAAGTGATTTTCTGCAACATTAAGGGCGGAGAGATTCTATTCCAGTCTTTCCAATTTGATTATTTTCAAGATGAAGCGAGATAAGTGTCTAGATACAGAAAATTAAAGCTAAAATTAAAAGCGAGACTGACGTAAGGATTACTGTATTATTTCGCAACTCTTCAGATAAATATTTAATTGCGTTGTTTACAATGTAATTTCCTCTAAGATGAAGGGAAGTTAGCATCTGAGTTATTAAGTTAAAATACATGTAAGAAGAACAAAAATGAAATGAGAACTTCTCTATTGTTTCGCAGTGCATCATTCAAATACTCATGGATCTGATCAGTAATCTAGTTGCAATTAAGATCAAGTGTAGTAATAACCTATGTTAAAAATGAAGTTCCAGCTAAAGAGCAATAAGAGTTGTGTTTAGATATGACTATTTCCAATTTCTGTTCATACAAACTTGAATATTTTCATTCTAGGAATGTGTATATACGTACGTATTCTGTAATAACAATTGCATTTGTCTGTCTTCTGTTTAGCATGCGAACACCGTCTATCGATGATGCTTCACATTTGATTATGGTCTCATTTTCTATTATAGTATATTCTGATAATGCGTATAGCATAGTTTGAACTTGAGATAAATTAAGAAAATAGTCATTAGTAACAAACCAAAAATTGTCATTCACCCAAAATGGTGCTCGAAATGGAATAATAATTGAATTCAAATTATTAATGTTTATATACCGCAAGTTAGAATACGTGAACAAGAAATCAAATTTATCTAACAATGGTAATTGAGTTTGGCCAAGTTCAACCCAAAAGTCACCATTAAACATAGAATAGAACACCGATCTATGATAAATCAATTTTAGATAAATAAGTGACGATGTTAATGAAAGAGCAAGTTCAAGATGTTCAAGAGATAATGAACATCTCTCTATTGTTACTGATTTTAGTGGTGGGTAATTTACATAAGTAGATTCCAAAATCGTTTCAATCGGATCATCTAAATCGTAATCCTTAAATACAAGCGTTTATAAATGTGACATATGCCGGAGAATCAATTGAAAATCCTTATAAGAACAGGTTCTAACGGCTAAGTGCCTCAATGTGTGTAGAATAGACCATGATATAGTTTTGACTACATGATCGATATCAATAAAATATAATTTTTTGAAGATGACATTAATCAATAATCGACAAAATAGAAGCAAGTGCTTTTCCTTTATATTTTTTAGGTGTTTCAACTGAAAGTGAAACTAAATTAGAAGCATCGATGTACTGTAAAGATCTATCCAGATGTTCCTCACTAATTTGATTAAGTTTCAACGAACGACGTCGCGCAAATTGTCGAACGTCGTAAATTGAGACAAATTTTCGAAATTTATCCTTTTGGTTGTTACATATAGTTAATGGAATGATGCTTGAAGGTGAAATACTTAGGTCATACCAAAAGTAGTGAGCCTGACATCTTATTCTCGTATGGAAGGCTTGGAGAAATTTTCTTTTTTTACTAATAGATAAAGCGTGTTTCACTCTATTTTTCTATGCTATTTGATCAATATGAAACTGTTATCATAATAATAAAATTTCGATAAGATCGGTTTCTGTCGCATATGTGCTGGTAGCATGAAACCTCGTGTGTATTTTTGGAATAACTTTTCATAGAAACAAGATAGAAAACTGCGGTTTTCGCCGTTGGAAAGAGGAGGTGAAGACCCATCGAACCATATATTATCAATTTTTCTAACATGTTTTCTGACGGTTTTTTTATTCAATTTTCTCACCGTTGGAAAAACGCTTGTTTCATGAAAAAAAGAAAAAGAAAAAAATTTGATAGAATATCTTAGTAGAGGTTCGTCTAGAATAGGTATTATCCATAAATAATTAAATTTAAAGAGCTGAGTCTTTCGCAGTTTGTAGATCTTCGACTAACGGTTTGAATGTGAACGCGATTATTGAAAAGGACGGGGGACGTTTTAGGGACATTTCGGCCCAATTGAAAAATCCGGGTACATTCGCATGAAACTTTCAGCAAACGTTTCCCATAGTTATAGTAGTCATCTCTAAAAAATTCAGCCTGATCGGTCAAACTTTTCCTGTACTTCCTCAATACGGTATCGAGCATCAAAAATAGGCAAAAATACACCTCAGAGCAAGTGGTGTGGATCTTCGTTCTTCACTATTTGATTCAGACTCAAGGCCGAATTTTTTAGGGTAACTAGTACACACGAAGAGCTACAAAGTTGCAAAGACAAGAGGGTGTGGAAAACCTGTCGTCATAATAACATGGAAGACCACATTGTGTCATATATAGGTAAAAGTACCATAGGCTGACCCTTGTAGACCTTGGTTCTCCACTATTTGATTCGGATCCAGAGCCAATTTTTTAGGGTAACTAGCAAACCCGAAGGGCTACAAAACTGCAAAGATAAGAGGGTGCGGAAAACCTGCCGTCATAACAACATGAAAGATCACAGTGTATTATATATG
>JAJEKB010005218.1:0-19769 GCA_022393335.1 Macrotrachela quadricornifera | reverse complement strand
AAAAAACAATATTCTCCAACAAACACTTGATCAAGCTGCTTACATTACAACAATGATCATATCACGGAAAGAACTTGACCATATTGATCTAGAAATATTGGGTCAAATAATTAAAGTCAATCAAACTCTTACTACTTTGAATCTTTCGTCGAACCGTATATCTGGCAAGGGTGTCGAAGCACTTGCTGCTGCGTTGCAAATGAATCAAACTCTGACTACTCTGGATCTTGGATTTAACAGAATATCTGATACAGGAGCCGAAGCACTTGCTGCTGCGTTGCAAGTGAATCAAACTCTTACTACTCTGGATCTTTCAGATAACCAAATATTTGGCAAAGGAGCAGCAGCACTCGCTGTTGCATTGAAAGTGAATTATTCTCTTACTACTCTAGATGTCGCAGGGAACTGTATATGTGACAAGGGAGCTGAAGCACTTGCTGCTGCATTGAAAGTGAATCAAACTCTTACTACTCTCAATCTTCGATACAACAAAATATCTGACAAAGGAACCGAAGCATTGGCTGATGCATTAAAAGTCAATCAAAATCTTACTACTCTCGATATTGCCCACATCAAACTATCTGAGAAAGAAGCTGAAGCACTCGCTAATGCATTAAAAATCAATCGCATTCTTACTACTCTTCATCTTCGTGGAAACCACATATCTCAGAAAGCAGCTGAAGCATTCGCTGATGCATTGAAAGTCAATCAAGCTCTAACTACTCTTGGTCTTTGTGCAAGCGAAATATCTGATAAAGAAGCTGAAACATTTGCTGATGCATTGAAAGTCAATCACATTCTTACCATTCTTATTCTTTCTTGCAACCAAATATCTGATCGAGGAGCTGAAGCACTTGCTGATGCATTGAAAGTCAATCAAACTCTTATTACTCTTGATCTTTCATTGAACCAAATATCTGAGAAAGGGGCTGAAGCACTTGCTAATGCATTGAAAAGGAATCACACTCTCACTACTCTTGATCTTGCATGGAACCAAATATTGGAGAAAGGTACTGAAGCACTTGTCGACACATTGAAAATCAATCAAACCCTTACTGCTCTTCATCTTGCATTGCATCATGTACCTGACAAAGGAGTTGCAGTATTGGCTGACGCACTGAAAGTTAATCAAACCCTTACTACACTTCATCTTGTCAACAACCAAATGTCTGGCCAAAGAGCTGAAACACTTGCTGATGCATTAAAAGTCAATCAAACTCTTACTACTCTTCATCTTGACAACAATGAAATATCCGACATAGGAGCTGAAGCACTCACAGATGCATTGAAAATGACACACATTCTTACTAGTCTTAATCTTGAAAGAAGCAAAATATTTGACAAAGAAGCGGAATTACTCACTGATGCATTAAAAGTTAATCGAAGTCTTATTAGTCTAAGTCTTGTGAATAGCTCTATGTTGGACTTTGAAACTGAAGCGCTAGCTAATGTATTGAAAGTCAATAAAACTCTTACTACTCTTCATCTTCATTCCAACCAAATATCCGACAAAGGTGTTGTAGCACTTGCGGATGTATTGAAAGTAAATCAAACTCTTAGTACTCTTAATCTTGAATACAATGAAATATCTGACAAGGGAGCTGAAGCACTTGCTGCTGCATTGGAAGTGAATCAAACTCTTATTATTGTTGATCTTAAGAGCAACCAAGTATCCGATATAGGAGCTGAAGCACTTGCTGATGCATTGAGGATCAATCAAACTCTTACTACTCTTGATCTTTCAGATAACCAAATATCTGGTAAGGGAGCAGAAGCACTCGCTGATGCACTGAAAGTGAATTATTCTCTTACTATTCTTCATCTTATCGACAACCAAATAGCTGATCAAGGAGCTGAAGCATTTGCTGATGCACTGAAAACCAATCAAACATTAACTACTCTTCGTCTTCGCAGAAACAGAATATCTTATAAAGGAAATGCAGCACTCGCTGATGCATTAAAGATTAATCAGACTCTCGGCACTTTTTAATTAAATATCTGATAAAAGAGATGAAACACTCACTTACACGTTGAAAGTTAATCAAACATTTACAACTCTCGATCTGGAAGATAACTAAATTTTTCGAAACGGGGAATGTGAGGGATGAGGGATGAGTTTATTAGAAAGAGAATGCTAAAGCTTGTTACGATGTGTTTCGTCCTTACTTAAGGGAGTCATCAGACAAGTTTTGAAGTAATGTAAACTACATCAATTAGAAATTATATCTCAGATAATAAAATCACTCATCCCTTATACTATTCCAATTATGCTTCGTTAGTAGTAAAGATATGGTGCCGTAGAAATAATTTTAGATCGAGCATGATCGAAAACATATCAATATATCGACGTGCAGAAGTCCATGAATTTCATGTTTGTTCATTCAGAAAAATTACCTAAAAGAACCGAAACAAGTTCAATCTATATTCGAAAATAATGAATTATCCTCAGTAACTTACTATGAGAATAATAGGAGAACAGCATGTGTTGTTGATTTCAGTGAATGAGAGTAGAATGAATGACCGAATCAAATTTTAGAAGTATAGGATAACATTTCTGACGGATGTTGTCAAAGGTTTTTCTTTTCCGAGAAGTAATATTTGATCAAGAATTAATTAGTAATATAAGTGAAGTGAAATATGACTTACATCATTCCGCATAATGTTACTATTAGTCATTCTAAAAATCTTCAAGACGATAAATACAGAGCTCCGCAGGGTAGGGTAGGTTAGGATACGAAATCACCTAATACAAATTCATTATTTTAGTCAATTTTAATTGTTTTATCGGGTAAATGTGACTAGATTTAACTCAATATGCCTGCTAAATCATCTTGATTTAGTTGTCATAATCACTGTCATTATTTGACACAAATCATAATAATCTCATCTTATTTATCATTGTCTTTGTATGTATTTAATTAAGCTGGATATTCATTAAAACATTAAATGAGTATTTTATTATTTCCTATATGTGATTTGGTAATTGACGCCATTTGTAATGAGGAAGTGATTTATTTTATATGTAATCGCCTGAAACATGAGAATGTTATTGTAAAATTACATTCATAACTTGATATGTTTAACTTGTGATGTTTTATCAAACGAACTTATTGCTGAATGAATCAAATTCATTTTTGTTTTTTTTCTTCTTTATGTAGAAAAAAAATAGTTGTTAATGCTAGTTATAAGACAAGAACTATGATAAATAATTTATTTAAACATAATGACTCTAGTTGAGATTCAAGAGTTTACTAAATAATAATCGTGATGTTTTTTTACGCATATGTCCATGTTAAACGAAAGAGAATATTATTTATTAACCCTTTCATCACGATGGCGTCCACCGGTAGACTTTACTATATTTTAACAAGAAACTTCATAGAGAAATACTTTTGTTTCGTTTATTCTTAGGCAGGAGGTTACACGTAAGGTGTGATTTGCTCTGCCTTTGCTATTTTTAAAATCATTTATTGTATAGCGTGATGCTTCTTGTTAAAACAATCAAGACAAAAAAAATTTGTTACAATCAGAACAGAAAATTTTTATTCTCTTTGTTGTTAATGACACGCTTCTCTTGATTATTGCTCCTTGTTTTTCTCGTAACAGCCAACACAGCCTCTTTGGACATGGCGGTCAAATCCTTTCTTTTCTTCGAGCTTGTGATTAGATAGTTTGCGCTTCAAATGACTAGTTGATTGTTGTCTCGAACCAGTTTCAGCTTCTCGAATGACATATCAAAAAGTAAAGACCATACAAGACTTTTACGAAACTGTAGAATAGTCAATTTGCTTTCCGTGTAGTTTTCTTGCTATCAGTAACTTCTTCGTCAGAACTGTCAGATTCAAGGTGCATTGTATCAAAATCGTCATTCAGAGAACTCTCTTCCTTTTTTTGCACGTGTATCGTATAAAATGAAAAAGAACGAAAAAGTAACTTGAGTAATTCTTCAGTTGGTCAGAAAAAAATGACTCATTATGTTGTGATATAAAGAAGAGAACGAGAGATAATCAGTAGAAGATAACAAAAACGTCATCAAGTGTATTTATTAGAAGTTAACTGCCCATGAAAATGAACATCTCGAAAAAATTTTCTGAGAAAACTGAATCAGGTCGAATGTGTTAAATTATGATTGTTTTTTAATAATAAAAATAAACTTCACCATTGAAACTATTCGTTTGTATTCCTTTAATCAAAGAAGTAATTGCACAACTACGAGAAATATATATGATATGATAAGCATAAACGCAAGTTAAATAAAAATTTTGCAATTACACATACTACATAATGACCATACATTTCAGTAACTTGTATCAATGTCTGACAAAGTTATTAGATCACTTCTTACATTACCGGTAGAACTTGTCTATCGGATACTTGATCATTGCGATGAATTCACTATGATATGTTCAATACGAAATGTTTCTATGCATATCAATAGAATTGTCGACAGCTATCATCGATATCAAGTAAATTTCTTCTTTGTCTCAATATTTCATTTTCGTGATCTTCAGAAAATTATTTATTTCCATAACTATTGTTAACTACTAAAGCTACTAATTGAAAATATCTACTAGAACAACAAAGTTACCTTTTACATTGAGTATCACTTATTGAGAAGTAGAAAGCTTAGATAACTTAAACAGAAAGATGAGCAAAATATTGCACATGAAAATTCATCACTTAATATAAAAAACTATTCAAATCAAACATGTGTGGTAAACTATGTTATAAAAACATGACTTTTAGTATTGATATTTAAGAAGTATTCTTCTATTTTATAAAATTTAAAATAATTTACACAACTATCAACCGTTATGAAAATGATACAAAAGAGTGTAATGCTGTCACGAATAGGTTGAAAGAACATGTTCTCTCCCCAACACTCAGAAATTTCGTCTCTGAAGAATTAATGCCTCTTCGTAGAACTTGAAACAACGGTGATAGTATTAAAAGAGTGTTATAGATATTATGCATTTGTTACAATAATTTATATTCCTGACAATATCATCAAATGTTTCCTTTTCTGAGCATAATACAAAGAAAACATTATCTTTCAATCTTATCGTATATCTGATTAAGAAAATGATTTATATTCTATAAACGTTTATTAAGAGATTCATTAATGAATCTTTCTATTCCATGTAGACATTTACCACATTGTATCTCTATCAGAATCACATTGATAATCAAGCCATACAACATCTTGCTAAGGCTCTACAACAAAACAAGGTAAAATCTCTCTTTATCATTTCGTTCCCTCATTCACTTACTCGTTATTTCACACAGACACTCATCACACTTCGACTCGTAGACACTCAAATCGGTCCACAAGGAGCAGAATATCTTGCTAACTCTCTACAACAAAACAAAGTGACATTCTCTACCTTCTCATTCTATCACTCACTTACTATTTCACATAGACACTTACTACAGTTGACCTTCAATGCAATCAACTTGGTGATCAAGGAGTACAATATCTTGCCATTGCTCTACAACAAAATAGAGTAACGTCTTTCTCTACAATTTCATTCAATCACTTACTACTTCACATAGACACTCATCATACTGTGTCTCCAATACAATCAAATCAGTGAACATGGAGCAGAGTATCTTGCTAATGCTCTAAAACAAAACAAAGTAATATCATCCTATCTCTTCAATCTATTATTCGCTTGCTACTTCACATAGACACTCATCACACTGGATCTCCAATACAATCAAATTGGTCCACAAGGAGTACAACATTTTGTCAATGCTCTAAAACAAAATAAAGTAACGTCTGCATCTACATTCTCATTCTATCATTCACTCATTATTCCACATAGACACTCACCATCCTGAACCTCCAATACAATGAAATCTATGAACAACAAACAGAATATTTTGCCAAGATTCTACAACAAAACAAAGTAAGATCTTCGCCTATTTCTTCAATCTACCATTCACTCACTATTTCGCATAGAAGTCATTACGGCAGATCTCCGACTCAATCGAATCAGTTACCGAAGAGCGTAATATTTTGCTAATGCTCTACAATAAAACAAAGTAACATTCTCGTACATTCTCAATCTAGCACTTACTCATCATTGTACACAGACATTCATCATATTGGATCTCCAATATAATCAAATTTGTGAACAAGGAGCGCAATATCTTGTCACCTCTCTACAAAAACATAGAGTAATGACTCTCTCCACCGTTTCATTCTATCACTCAATCACTATTTCAAATAGACGCTCATCACTTTGCACCTTGGAAACAATCAAATCGATCACTAAGGAGCACAACATCTTTCTCGTCCTCTACAATAAAAGAAAGTAACATTCCCAATATCATCTTAATCTAGCACTTGCTTGTTCTTTTGTACAGGCAATTGACACTTCGAACCTATAATATACACAGATCAATTCCCACACAACGCAAGTTTTTGCCAATTCTCTACAAAAAAACAACGTAATATTTTGCTCTACCTTCTCATTTTATGATTTACCTATTCACTATATCACATAGGCACGCACCACGTTGTACTTTGAAGACAATAAGATTGTTGATCAAAGAGCAAAACATCATACCAATATCCTACAGTAAAACAAAGTAGTATTTCACTTTATCCTCTTATTCCATCACTCACTCACTTTCTCATACAGACACTCACTACACATCACTTCTATTCCAATTCAATCAGTGATAATCGAAAGTGATGTATCAAGGAAACGTTTTAAAGGAATTCAGAACTAAATATAACTCTATAACGCTTTAAAAAAAATGATGAATGATTGTATTTATATAATAATGATTACTATTTGATATGTTATATTCATCAATATTATCGGTCATTATTATGTTTTGTTTGATATAAGAAAACATATTCACAGAAGTTATTTAACAATATCTTTTCGTAATCAGTTTGAACAGAGATTTAAAATAGGTTTTGACAACTCATTTTAAGACTTGTATAGCTTTTCAATAGATAATTGTGCTTTGATTAATTTCAAACTATTAAATAAATAACTATTTAAATATTCTTTGACGAATTCTAATAGACTTGAATATTTAACATCATAATAAATATTGTCATTTCGATATGGATCACCATGTAATTCGTGATCGATATATACAAATTTAGTTTGTACTCCTTCTATATCCTTGAAATTTCTCTTCTTATCATCAACAAATATAACTGGATGTAACTCTTCAACAGCTTGTTTTTTTGGATTAACGGATGGATTATTTTCTTCAGATCTTGTACTAATAATTTGATGAATAGGAAAACCATACAATTGAAAATTTTCTAAACGATGTTCAATAAAACGAGCACGTAATGCTGTGACACATACTAATTCATATCCAGCTGTATGTAATAAATGACATGCTTCAAGAGCTCCATCATGCATAGACATTGTTCGCCATCCATCAATATCCCATGATGCATGAAATTAAGATTTTTCTTCGGGTGTAAATGTAATACCATATCTGGTAGTGGACTATATTGAGAAAAAAATAAATAAATATGAAAATTACTTTTATTTAACTGAAAATGTTACTTACATGATATGATTTTGGTGAAACAGCAGTTATTTGTTTTCCAAATGTTTTTGTATAGATTTGTGCAAATATTGTTTGATAATCGAGAAGTACACCATCACAATCAAGTGCAATGATTGACTTTTTATTATCGATTGAAAATAATGGTGAATTAGCTGTCATTCTGAATTTCTTTTTCTTTCTGTTCGTAAAAGCGAAGAAACGAAAAAACGTATTGCAACAAATAACAGAAGGAATGTGATATATTTATTGGTACACTAGGATTTGACACGTACATAAAATTATGACGAGTTAATTTCGAGAAAATCTTACGTAATAATATCTGAAAATAGAACTAATACGTAGATCTTGACTCAAAATATAATGTTGCAAGAACGAAAGTGAAGGACAAATATTTTGAATCAATCAAAAACAAAGTATTTTCTTCATAAAAATTGTAACTTTTAATTAAATAATTTTGACGAGATGATTTTCGTATTCAATTTCTTCTATTGTATTAATCAATTATCAATGATCATTTTATCTTAAAGATAAAACTTTTTCATCAGCTTTTTTTTCAAAAGTAGGATTCGATCATTAATATTTTGACATATGATTTACGAAAATTTCTTCTAAAACGGCTGATTCCTAATTGCGGTCAAATACTTCGCCCTCACCCACACTGTCGCCTTGCTAATTGATTTTATCTATGTCCGCAATTAAGAAGACACACATGAAAGAAATATATCTGAACATATGAGTGAAGAAAACAGATATTACATAGCCATGTGTCATATCAGAACGAAACAAAATTGGAATGATATATACAATGACATAATCAAAGTGATATAAAGAAAGTGATGATGCACATATCATATCATCCCCTCTTCATTTATATATAGTATTTGACATCATTCAAATTTTATTCTTATATATTAATAAAAGAAAATATTATAATTTGTATGGAAAAAGTTCTTCAACAGTTGATGTCTACAACTAACTATAATTTAGATGATAGTGAGACTATTCTACGAATCATTAGTATTCGAATAATTATAATTTCACTTTAATTTTTGAATATAAACATATAAATGTCAATGTATTGTAATCAAAGCTTTGATAAAGATTTCTTTTAGATATGACTCATGTTGATGACAATTATTATCTGATATGCTTCATTGATTCTCTACATATGATGACCGTTTTGTTAAGCAATTATCTTTTTTAATCTTTCCCACTGCCTCATGAGTCATGATTTCTTCTACTATAAATGACGTGTTCAACTAGTGAGAAAGAGACAATTATGAGAATGTATTTGACTCAAGATACCATTGTATTGAAAAATATCAACAGTCATTCTTATAATTCATCATGTATATATATAACTTTCAAACATCATCTTTATAATAATTACAAAATTTTTGAACTATTTCAGATTATGAAACCTCAATATAGTGATTGGACACTAGAAACTTTCAAGTAAAAATGATTTCAAGAAATAAAAATTTTCTCAATTAATATTTCCTTGTTCTAGTTCGTCAACTGATTCAAAAAGATCTCAATCTCATCTATATCTATGTTGTATGTTACTTGCTGTTTTATTTGGAATTTTTACAATATCTACAATTACATTATCTGTATTATTAGCTATACAAACTCCAATAACTGGTATTGTTATATTAAAAATCATAACAAAAAAATCTTTACTTATTTAATTTAGTTAACAATGACATATGTACTACTCCATATTGTGTTAAAGCCGGTAAATATTTTTCATTTCTCTTTTTTTGATAATAATTATTTTCTTTTTCTTATTCTAGCAAATTATTTGCTTCAAAGTATTAATGAAACAGGTGAACCATGTGAAGATTTTTATAATTTTGCTTGTGGAAAATGGATTGAAAATACTGTATTATATAGTAATGGTAAAAACAAATATTTCTAGATAATTAATAAACTACAAAAAATAATTTTTAGATACTGCGGCACAAGTATGGAATATATTACGAAATGGATTAACTAATCATATTATTGGTATGATTAAATTTTAAAAATTTGTTGATATAAATATTATTGATATATAGATTTATTAACACCATTACCAAATAATGATACAAATGAACCTAATGCTGTTATTAATGCACGTAAATTATATCATTCATGTATGAATGAAACAAATATTGAAAATGAAGATAGTGATGTAATACTTTCATTAATAAATAAAGAATTTGGTGGTTGGCCTATATTACAAGGTTCATCATGGAATAACTCTAATTTTAATCTATTAAATCTTTTACTTAAATTACGAAAATATAGTTATAATATTATATTTAGTATATATACAACGGTTGATGAGAAAAATTCTAGTAGATATGTTATTCAAGTAAATATAAAAAGAAAAAAAGATGATTGTTTTTTCCTACAAAAATATTTTTAGATTAATCAAGGTGGTCTTGGTCTAGGTCAACGATATCATTATATAAATGAATCAACAGTTAATAATGCTTATCGAAAATATATGATTGATTTAGCAAGATCATTAACAAATAATACATCAATGATTGAACAAGATGTTAATGATATATTTATATTTGAAAAAAATCTTGCAAAAGTAATTTATTTTAAAATAAGATCATACTAATAAATATCTATTCTATTTTATAAAGTTTTATTGGACAGCTACTGAACAAATTGAACGATTAAATAAAACAATTCGTACAACTGTTGGAAATCTTTCTGAAATATTAAATATTAATGTTTGTCTTCTAAATTCATTATTTAAACTTAAATTTAAAATAATTTTTATTTTATAGTTTAATTTTACAAATTATTTATATTCAACTTATTCATGGGCTGGAGTAACATTATTCGATAATGATACTGTTGTTATAAGTAATTATGAATATTTAGAAAATATTTCATTAATTATTAATCAAACATCATCACGTATATTACAAAATTATATTATTTGGCGTTTTATAATGAATCAAGTTGGTTATATGCCAAAACGATTTCGAGATATAGAAGATAATTTTGATCAAATTTTGTATGGTTTGAAATCTGGACCACGTGCAGTTACGTGTGGCAGTTTTGTTAATAATAATATGGATTTTGTTGTATCAAGACTTTTTGTTAAAAAATATTTTGATGATAATGCACAAAATCAAGTAATAAATGATTTTTATTTCAATTAGTTTTTGAGAATAATATAAACGCTCAGCATTTTTTTTAATGAATATTCAGTAGAATTTTCAGTAAACAAATCAAACTATCAGTATAATATTTAATGTTTATTAATTAAAATTTTTGCTCAGTTATATGATAAATTTTCTCCTCCCTATGTTCTCCTCCAAATATTATTCGTTTTTCCTAACTCACTCAAATAAAGAAATTTCACATTTCGATAATAGAAGTTATCAGTCAATGATGATCTTTTAGGTCAATATTTCTCTATATGAGTGTCTCTTTCGCATTCATTTTGTATCCTCACCACATCCTTTTAATGAGATTGATATTTGGTTGATTCGTGAGAAGAGGGGGAATGAAGTTTTTGAAGAAAGAAGTACGTCGATAAAACAATTTCGAACATATAGAAATCGACGAAGTTTCTAATACTGATTCCAAATCTTTGGTTAGTTTTGACTTAAGTCTTGTTCATACAACTGAGAAAGCTATGTCTTCTTTTCTTCTCAGATCTAAACGAGAGCAGCTAAAAATGATCATCAAATTAAACTATTGAAATGAACCACCAACTACTAAAGACGCTAAATTGATGAAAAACGATGTCGTAATCGACAAATAATATCAAAAAATGCATTAGTAATTCAATAAATTTGTGGTACTTAAGATCAAACTATTTCTACTGAGAAAAACTTAATAAAATATTGAGCTAAAATTAGTTTTTTACAGAGCAATTCAATATAAGCTTTATTTTTTTTCTATTATTATTAAAGTCATTGGAAATGTTTAAAAATATTCGTCAAGTATTTATTAATATGATTGAACAATCAACATGGATGGATGATATATCAAAAGCTAAAGCAATTGAAAAAGTAAAATAATAAAATAATATTTAAATAATATTTATTTAATAATTAGGCTCAAATTATTGATGAAAAAATTGGATATCCAAATGAAATAGCAAGTGATAATGTTACATATTTTGAACAAACATATGCTCAAGTAAAGAAATTATTTTTGTTTTTATTAATTATTTTATAATTATTATTTTTTAGCATATATTCAATTCATCTTATATAAATAATGTTTTGAAATTGCTTGAATTAGGTACAAAAAAAGGATTTTTATATCTTCGAAAATCAAATTCTCGTCATACATGGCATACAGCACCAACAACAATCAATGCTTTTTATTCACGGGAAAGAAATCAAATTAGTTTGTTAATTCTATGAATTTAATTAAATATATTTTTCGTGACTATTATATAGTGATTCCAGCTGCGATTTTACAAATGCCATTTTTTGATAAAGATGCACCAAAGTAAATTTGATTTATTTCAAATATTTTTTTCAAATATCTTTTTTTTTAGATATCTTAATTATGGTGGTAAATTATTTTAAAGATAATAGCGAGAAATTAGATTAAAAAAAATTATTATTTAGGTATTGGTGCTGTTATAGGACATGAAATAACTCATGGATTTGATCATAGTGGTCGTGAATATGATAAAAATGGAAATCGAATACCATGGTGGACTTTTGAAACAATAGAAAAATATAATCAACGTAAAACATGTATTGTTGATCAATATAATAATTATACTATACCAGAAATTAATATTAATGTTAGATATTTCTTTCTTTCTTTCTTTTTATTTGTATTAAAAATTTTCTTTCATAGGCAAATGGTAATCAAACACAAGATGAAGATATTGCTGATAATGGAGGATTACGAGACGCTTTTTTTGTTAGAAAAATTTTTTTTAAAATTTAATATAGAATTTTAAAAAGAAATGAATGTTTTTTATTTTTTATAGGCTTATCAAAAATGGTCACAAGCAAATCCAAATGTTGATAAAAGACTTCCAGGTCTTTTAAAATATTCACCTGAACAATTATTTTTTATTAATTATGCTTATATATGGTGTGCAAAAATGAGTAATTTATATACACATAAACATGTTTTAAATAAACTTCATTCAATACACCGATTAAGGTAAAATATTTTTTTATGTTTAGCCGTGATGAATATCTCTGGTTTAATGATATAAATTAATTTATTTGTTTTTATAGAGTTATTGGTTCTACATCAAATTTTGATGAATTTGATCGAGTATTTAATTGTAAACCAGGACAAAGAAATAGTCGAATAAACAAATGTACTGTGTGGTAGTGAATTTCGCATCTTTCTTTTTTTTTCAACATTAATTTTGTTGTGTAATTTCATTAGAAAATAAAATAAAATATTTCATAGATACTTTTTTTTTAATATTTTCGTCAATTATTTAATCATAAATCAGTTATACTTTCAAAGATTTAAATTTTTTCTATATTGATAATATAAAATCAAATGCAGTAATCTTTACATGGATCACTCCAAACATTTTTCGCCCCACTCTTCTAAAAGGCGCAGTTTAAGTTTAAGTATTTTGTTGTAATGCTTAGGCATATTTAGGATTATGTACAAAGTTTCAGACTTCTAACTTTTATACTTCGTTGTGGTCCATCATTGCTTTTATATTTGGTGAATGCAATCTGCTAACGGATGATCCATCATAAATCAGAGAACTTTGCATTTCATTTTTTTATTCCTAAATACGTTTTACTAAAATTTCAAAATATGTTAGAAGATGCAAAGTGAAAAACTCTACAATTTACAAAGAACAGTTTATATTATATATGCAAATTCTGTTATTAAGAAAAAGCAAAATTGTAAGAGAGAAATCTTCTAGCATACAAAAATTCTATACAAACAATAAACGTTCTTTTTTCTTATTTCATCCTTCTATCACCCAAGATATTTTCTTTGCAAAAATAGAACATGACGAAAGATGCAACTTAAAAAGTTCTACAATTCACAAAAATAGTTTCATCTTAATTATGTCCTTTTTATATTGAAAGTAACTCAGGTCGAAAATTCCAGCTTCTGGATGCGGTCAAGAATCGGTCGAAAAAAACACGGATCAGGAAAGTAGTATTATGGACTGGAAAGCTCTCGTACTAGAAACGGTATATTCCAAGCTTTTCCGCAAGTTGGGAAACAAACGGATCGATAGCGTATTCTGTCGAAAAAAAAGAAGGAACTCACAGGATACGTTCGTAAAACAATCCGGATTCCTCCGGAACCACAGCTGAATTGTCTCGTGAAAGTTCGGAAAAAACCAGAATAGATACCTTTTCCCGTAACAACATTTTAAATACTTTGCCAGAATAATGAATCCTCCACAATGACAAAGACCATTTGGAGAACGTCTCAATACATTATCATAATGAATCTCAAAAATACTTTACAATCAGATACAATGTTTAGAAATGTCTTTCTCATAGTAAAAAGTCTTCTGAGACTTCTGAATGGTCCGATCTATTCCATATGAATCCTGAATTCATTGGAATGGAAAAATTTCATTGAGGCTACATAAGGTCTCATTAAGACGTTTCAACGATCTACTCTAATAAGTAGTAATGATACCTCCGATAGGGGCCAACAGTGGACAATTGGACCACTCGACGGGGAAATTGTTCCACTTTAAGCAGAAACGGTTCACCCACGAAAAGTCACATACATTAAGGAGAAATGGATAAAAAATAAAAATATTCGTACTATACGCCAGAATATCACACCATGCGCAGGAAAGAAAAAAAATAAGTATATCCATATAAACATACACTTAAAGGGGGGCTCCCTTTTCGTCCTCGCTTTTTTTTACGAACATCGGTCTTAGATGTCCGTAACGCCACCCAGTTGTTGTAAAAGTGTCCGGGTGTCCGAAATGGAAAAACCGGAAGATCGAAATGAAAATACCGGATGTTCGGAGCAAAAATTGTCCGATGTTAGAAACGGTAAATTACAAGGTGTTCGTAACATAAAATACCAGATGTCCGGAACAAAAATTATCAGATGGTCGAAACGATAAATTACAGAGTGTTCGGAAGGAAAAGGAGACTGATGTTCGTTAAGATATACTTTATTTTTCATTATATTCTACTGAAGTTTTTTTACAAAAAATCATAACATAACAAGTACAAGTTTTAACATATCACACACATAAATAACACACTGCAGCTTTGTTTTTATCAGTGATTTTCACAATTTATCTGTAAAATCCATCGCTCATTCATGATCTCTACTTCCGAGAAAATCTAACTGAATGTATATACCTGTAGAGGTCACTATACCCAACGACTTACAAATATACTATATGAATGAATTATTCTCCATTTTAAAAAACAAACACCATAATTCATTCTTAACAACCATCATTTTATATTCCGAACATTCTGCAAATTATCGTTTCGAACATCGATCATTTTTTGTCCCACTCTTCCGTCATTTTATGTTACGAACTCCTTGTAGTTTACCGTTTCTAACATCGGACAATTTTTGCTCCGGGCATCCGGTATCTTATGTTACGAACACCCTGTAATTTACCGTTTCTAACATCGGACAATTTTTGCTCCGGACATCGGTAACTCAAAATTATACTCCCGATCATCCGGTCATGGTACCGGATGTTCGGAGGAGTGAGAACGAAAAGGGATTCCCCCCACTTAAACACATACATATTTTCGCCATTTCTCGATTTCTAATTATGAAACTAGAAATGCATGTTTGATTTCTTCTCTAATCTTTTGCATTTCCGTTAAAAAATATCCGTTTCTTTTAGCAACTATCTATACTAAAAAAAGCATACGATTCATTTCTCACTATCTCTTTTAAACTTCTACCTAGGTAGGTAGAAATACATATTTGATTTCTACTACAAATACATTCTTTTCTTTTAGAAAAACTACATTTCTGCTCGACACTCTCCATAGGATGAAAAAGTGGAACGATAAATTTCTCACTGTCTTTTAGACTTCTGTCTAGCAGAGTAAATTATTATTTATATACCCTTACCGTTACCGGTGTGGGGTGAGAAACATAGTACAAAAAATAGTAAAAAAGAAAAAAAAAGAGTCTATTGTCTATTTTTCGACGAACACCACGTTAATTGCCATTAAAATTGAAAGAAGATATTATCAGCCTATTATCCTCTGATGAACAGTTTAGATAATAGTCATCATACGAATCTCAATTCAATTATAGTAGTTGAAAAGCCATCAATTTGTTTAGTACTTTTTTAATTGTTTGATTATTATTTCCCTCTTTGATTGCTTTACACAAGATCTAACGTTCCATCCGCCGAAGAAGACATGATTTTGTGCATTAACGCACCTATAATGTTTCCTTTCGTTAGCAAATATTGTTTAATGTCCAGCTAGAAGTTGCTAGCCTCATGACCAGACGCGTGGCTACTAGCAGCCCAGGGACGCCCCCTACAGCCACTCAAGAGTGTTCGTAGGACCCTGTGAAGATTAAAACCTTCCTAGCAGGCGGAGCAGAGTAAAAATGTATATTTGATTTCTCCTGAAATTATTTTCAATTCTCTTAAAAAACATCCATTTCTGCTTAATAGACTCCATAGGATGAAAAAGAAAAACAATGAATTTCTGACTATATCTTTTAGAGTTCTGCTTATAAAAGTAGAAATCTGTATTTGATTTCCGCTAAAAACTTTTTAAGTTCTGCTAGAACATATCCATTTCTGCTCGAAATACTCTTTAGGAAGAAAAAGTAGAATAATAAATTTCTCATTATGTCTTTAAGACTTCTCATAATAAAGCTAGAAATGAATATGTAATTTTTCCAGGAATTTTTTTCATTTCTCTTGGAAAATATTCATTTCTGCTAGATAGTCTACGTAGGCTGAAAAAGTAAAAAGAAGAATTTCTCACTGTCTTTTAGGCTTCTCTTTAAGAGGGTAGAAATGGATATTCGATTTCTGATAGAATTTTTTTCATATCTGTTAGAAAATATGCATTTCTGTTCGATATTCTCCTTAGGATGTAAAAGTAAACTGATGAACTTTTCACAATGTCTTTTAGATTTCTGCTTAGGAAAGTAGAAATGTATATCTGATTTCTTTTGTAATTTTTCTCATTTCACATTGGAAATATCCATTTCTATTTGAAGTACTCCTTATGATGAAAAAGCGAACTGATGAATTTCTCAATAAGTCTTTTTCACTACTCCTGATAAAGGTAGAACTATATTTGATTTCTACTCGAACTTTTTTCATTTCTTTTAGCAAAAATCACTATCTGCTAGATACTCTTCTTAAGATGAAAAAGTAATACCATGAAGTTCTCACAATGGCTTTAAACTTCTGCTAATGAAGCTAGAAATGAATATTTGATTTCCGCCTGAATCTTTTTCATTTCTGTTAGAAAATATCTCTTTCTGCTAGATGCTCTCCCGAGGATGAAAAAGTAAAAGGATGAATTTCTCGCTATGTCGTTTAGACTTCTCCAGATAAAGGTGGAAATAAATATTAGCTTTCTCCTGGAATTACTTTCAGTTCTCTTAGAAAATATCCATTTCTGCTAGATACACTCCTTAGGATGAAAAAGGAAAACAACGAATCTCTCGTTATGTCTGTTAGATATTTTCTGATGAAAGTAGAAATGAATATTTGATTTCTCCTGTAATTATTTTCATTTCCCATAGATAATATCCATTTCTGCTTGAAAGATTCCTTGAGATGAAAAAGCAAACGGATGAATTTCTCGTTCTGTATTTTACACTTCTGCTTAAGTAGGTGGATATGAATATTTGATTTCTCGTTAAATTGTTTTCATATCCGCTAGAAAATACATGTTTCTGCTACACACTCTCCGTAGGATGAAAAAGTAAAAGGATGAATTTCTCACTATGTCGTTTAGACTTCTCCTGATGAAGGTGGAAATGAATATCAGATTTCTCCTGGAATATCTTTCAGTTCTCTTAGAAAATATCCATTTCTGCTAGATACACTTCTTAGGATGAAAAAGTAAAACGATGAATTTCTCGCTTTATATGTTAGACTTCTGCTTAAGTTGGTAGATATGGATATTTGATTTCTCCTGGATTTTTTTCATTTTCCATAGAAAATATCCATTTCTGCTGGAAAGACTGATTAGGATGAAAAGGATAGGATTGATTTCTGTGATTGTTTTAATTAAGCATTTCTTCTTGACTTCGTGGGGATAAACGATTTCTGCTGTAAATGGAACAATTTTACGATTTTTGGGGATATTGTCCAGCCCTCATAGGGGCTAGAAGTCCCATTGAGACTCTATGTTGTCTCATTAAGACTTCATATAATATCATTAGGACTTCTCAATAATCTGCTCTGCTGAGTACTTGTCACATCTCTGTTTGGACGCAAAAGTCTTATTAATCTTCCATGATGCCTGCTTTAGACATTTCGATGATCCGCTCTTTTGAGTAGTGATTATACCATCGATTGGAGCTTAAAGCCTCATCGACAATCAAAAAGGTCTTCATAAGACTTCTCGATAATCTCGCCTGCTGAGTAGTAAGCATACCACCGCTTAAACCCAAAAGTCTAATTGAACCTTCTCAATGATCAGCTCTGCTGCGTCGTTGTCATACGTCGAATACGAAGTAAGAGTCTCATTAAGAGTCCACATCATTTCATGGAGACTTCTCAATGATATGATCTAATGAGTAGTCATCATACCTCCGATAAAATGTGGAAGTCTCTTTGAGACTTCTCTAAAGTATGATCTAATGAATAGTAATCATATCTCCATAAGAACGCAAGAGTCTAATTAAGGCTTCTCAAAGGCCCAAACTAATGCGTAATAATAATAACCCTTATATGACTTTAAAATTTCATCGAGTCTACTCAGTTCGGAACTCTAGTAACCAGGTCTAGTGTCTCAATGGCCAGGTCAATTAAACTATTTTAAAAATACTGAATAATCGAGAGTGAAATTAAGCGTGACGCATAGAAAATCAAACCTTTCCTGAAATACATAGCATAATGAAAGTGTATAGCAAAATTGCATTCACAATATCTAACACTCACTCCCAATTATAGACCGAAATATTCATCACAGAACGCTCAGTAGATAGTCGACCTAAAGCATCGATGCGACATCTCAATACTACAGAAGAACTTTACGAAAAAATTTTCTTTATCTCTCATCATTAGGTATATAAGATGGTTTACATGATTTACTGCGGTAGAATTTACTCCGGTGTAAAAATTTATTTACAAATAGATTTTCTGTTATAATAAATTATATGATTAAGTTAGGTAAATGTAATTATTACAATAGAATGTTTTTTTATTTACTATGTCAAAAGTTTATTTTTCATGTCAAACGTTTGTAAAAGTCGCTTGATTTATAACTGTAGTTCGTAACGAACCTCATAAACAAAAGATGTCTATTTTATGTCAAAGATTCATTTTCTATATCAAATGTTTGTAGAAGTACATTGAATTTTAATGGTTTAAATATAAGATAGTTTATTCCTATACGTCGTGTTTTGGCTAAGTTCAAAAGAGATTCAAAATGATTCTTCATCTTGTTAAAATGACTAAAAAAATCCTACCTGAAATATTTTTCACACCAAAAAAAGTATTACAATGTGTATGTGAAAAACTTCAAATGGGCTTCTTTGTATAGGCTGACATGTTCGAAAAAAAACGGTGAGTGGGTATTCGACCTAAAGCCTCAATGAAACATTTATATAGTACAAAAGATCTTTCGGAGAAATTTTTTCGTTAACATCAGTTGTACGAGATAGTATATTATCGCACTCTTCATTTCGCTTATTTTGTAAGAGGAAGTCAGATTTTTTTTCAATATTCATCAACGTCTGAAATACGGAGATGACATGAATGCTTTTTGCATAGATGAAAGCCTTTGCGCAATGTCATAATTCGCTTCGTTAATTGTGCTGAAATTTAAACGTTGTTTTTTATGAGTCTTTTGGCAGGTCATTATGCGGCAGATGAAAAAAAATAGCTGGAAAGATGTTATGCTGGTGTAATGAAATAATTGACATAAATTTTCTAATCATGTACTGTTGCAAAATGGATTGTTTTTATAACTCTATAATTAAAAGAAGGTTCTAATCAATTTAAGTCGCAAAATTTTGATCAAATTATAATATATGGGTGAGTCTATGAGGACCCATCCACTTTTTGGAAAGGTCTTTTTTTTCGATTTTTT